>JAQQSW010010489.1:0-12980 GCA_028646575.1 Pseudocheirus occidentalis | reverse complement strand
ATTGGCTAGAAGGCAGGCTCTCAGTCTTGGCTCAAAATCTACCCCAATGGTGGATAAAAAAGAAGCTGGCCACTATCTTCTATCGGCAGGGAGGTGGGACAGGACGCCTAGGTATCATCCATGGCCTAATTTGGTAAATGCAAAGCAAGGGAGGGGAAAAGGTCACAAGTAAGGGTGGAGGTCAAAAACTCCTGAAAAAGGGCCTAAAGCTTTTAAGAGTGTGGTATGTAAGGGTGGAGGTTTAAAACCCCTGAAAGGGGCCTAATGCTGATCAGAAGTCAACCCCATTTTATTGAAAAAACTGAGGCCCAGGGCAATGAAAAAGCTTGGCTAAGGTCACAGAAGCAGATAGCTAGGGAGTGGTGGAGGCAGGTTTCAAACCCAGGGTCTCTAACCCATTTTTAGTGGTTTTCTATTACACAGCCCTGTCTCCCTGTGAGCTGAGAGATAAACCAGGCAGGGTTTAATTTTATTCCACAGACTGAGCATCTCTTGGTCCCTGCCCCATTCAGGGAGCAGATTTCAAGCACTCTCCTTTCTGATGAGAACTGGAGCCTAATTGGGCTTTGGGGGAAGAGCTCTGGCCACTCATCAGGACATCCCATTGGGATGAAGGACTTGAGAACAGCATCTCTTCTTCACAGAGGTGGGGCCCTAATCATGGCCTAGGAAACCCCAGAGTGACTGTGAGGAGGGTGGCCCCTCACCACCTTGAAATCTGTTCATTTACCCTGGAACAGACCCCCAAGCCAGAATCTAAGGACCCAGCAGAGAGGTCAATAAAGCTGTAAAGTGATAGACTCAGCTGGGCAGCCCCTTCCCAATTGCCTCCTAATTCTGGGGAAGACTAGACAGCTGGTTTTGCATGTGAAGTGCTTCAGTCTGCAGGGCCCACAGACAGATTCCAGCCAACCCATCTGCTTGATGGCTCTCAAGGCCATATGGGGTGGGAGAGGAGCTGGCCTTGAGGCCCATCTAGTTACTTCTCTCAGTTACTTCTCTGGCATCAATGCCTCCCAGAAGTGCCAGCCCCAATTTTGACAGCTAGATAGGGACATGTGCTCCCTCATTCAGGCTTCAAGGACATAGAGAAATCCAATCAACTGAGTTCTACCTTCTGGCCTTGAGGCATAATGAATGGAGAAGAAAGAAGTTTGTATCTGGAATCAGAGGACCTAGGTTTGAACCTCAGCCCTGCCATTTACTAGAGTGTGATTGGGGAAATTAACTTGCCCTGTCTGAAACTTAAGGTCCTTCTATGATGCGGGGAGATGGGATTACCAATCCCCTGAGATTCCTCCCAAGTCTGTGGAGTCAGGAGTGGATGTTCTTCCACAGAAGAAAATGGGACATTAGGATTGTAGAGGCAGAGCTGGAAGGTAATCTTAGAGGCCATCTAGCCCCAAACACTTATTTTTACAGAGGGGGAAACTGAGCTCTAGGGAGGTGTAGCCCAGGATCAAACAAGTAGCAAACGTCAGAGATGGGAACCAACCCCAGTCCTCTAAATGGGAGCTGGCACGCTCTTTTCACTACATAATGCTCCTTTGGGTGGTTTTGTGGCTTCACATATTTTTGTGTATTTTTAGGTCTCATATTTATTCAAGAGGCAGCCAATGATTCCGTAACTCAGTTCTACACTCTGGATGAGGAGCTAGGATGGAGCAGGGCAGATCCAAGGAAGAGACTTCCCATCCCCTTCTGGAGTTCACTAGCTAGTCACTGGAACTAGTAATTGCTGCTGCTGCCGCTGCTGCCATCCTGTTTCTAAATAGAAACTGAGAGACTCGTTTGTAATTAGGATCGTTTGCATATAAACAATTAAGATGTGAAAGGCCTTAAAAACAGTTTGTTTTCTTAAACGGGTTACTTAATTATGGCACGATGTGATTTTCTACTTGCTGTGGAATTCCTGAGGCAGCCGGAGGGAGCAGAGGGTCAGCCTTGGAGCTGGGGAGAGCTGGGTCCAAGTCCTGCTTCTGTGTGACTCCCAGCTAGTCATTTAAGATGGCCGCTGGGTGGAGTCACGGTTAGAGCCCCGAGGCTTGAAATCTGGAAGACCAGACTTCACATTCAGCTACAGAGAGCCTCTGTCCTCAGACTTTGTAGCTTTGACTCCGGGCAAGTCACTTAACCGCTGTCTGCCTCAGTATATGCACCTGGAAAATGGGGACAGTAACAGCATCTGCCTTCCTGGGTTGTTGTGAGGATCAAGTGAGAAAATGGTTATGAACAGTGCCTGGAACATAGTAAAGGATATATAAATGTTAACTGCTATTATCACTATTATTATTATTACCATATTTAAATAATAATTATATTTATTTATATAATAACAATATTATTAGCATCTATAATCACACCTCTATGTGTCTATAAGACACAGGCATCATCAGACGGAGTTTCTCAGGGCATTAAAATCACAGACCTAAATGAAGAACTCAGTAGCTAGATGGTGCAGTGGCTAGAGCACCAAGTCTGGAGTCAGGAAGACCTGAGTTCAAATCCTGCCTCAGACACTTACTGACTGTGTGACCCTGGACAAGTTACTTCACCCTTTGTTTGTCTTAGTCCATTGGAGAAGGAAATTGCAAGCCACTCCAGTTTCTTTGCCAGGAAAACCTCCATGGCCAGTATTAGGTGTGATGTAGTTAGTCCATGAGGCCGTGAAGAGTCCTACGGGACTAAACAGCAACAATGATGTAGAGGAGACTAGAATAGACCCCAAGACAACAAAGACAAATTCAACATTTATTAAGTGCCTACTGTGTGCCAACCCCTGTGCCAAGGGCCAGGGATACAGAAAGAGGACAGCCCCTGCCTTCAACGAGATTACATTCCATTAGAAAATAAAAGAACGAGTACCATGCATGAAGATGCCCTCAGTGTGTGTGCAAGAAGCCTGTTAGAAAGGGAGATGAGCAGCACTGTGTCTATTATGGATCAGTTACTAGCCCTAAATTCACTAGTAAATGAACCTCGACTGATGTGGATTGTAGAAGGAAAGGGGGCTTGAAAGAAGCTTGGTTTGGGGGAGTAATGACTAGAAACACAATACCCAGGCCAGGGTTAGTAACTAGCCTCCGGTCTCAGTCACTGTCTCAGCTTTGAGCAGCTCACCTTGAATTCTGACTGCACCCTGATCTCTGGACCTGACTCCAAATGGCCTTGGATACTTTTGACTCTGGACTTTTGCTCTGCTCTGTCTTCATACCTTGTCCCTTTAATCGGCAAATAAACGTTTATTTAACGCCTAGGATGTAGGTGCTTGGTAAAGGGTCATCAAAGAACAGCCTTCGTGCCGGGTGCCCTGCTAGTCTCTAGGAATACAGAGAGACCAATCTGAGGTAGTTCCTGCACTCAGGGTGCTTACATTCTATTGGGGCACCATCTCTCTGTCTTCTCATCTCGCTCTCTGTGCCTGTTCCCCTCCCCCTCCCTCTTTTGCTTTACTTTCTCTTCCCTCTCCCCCTTCTCTCTCTCTGTGTACATAAATACATACATGTATACACACATGTTTAGGTGTATATCTCTGTGTCTGTATGTGTATGTACACATACACACATATAGGTACATGTATATGTATACACACATATATATCTGTAAGTGTATTATTCATAGATGTACAGGCACACATGCATATACACACACATACACATATACACATGTGAGTACATAAATTATTAATTCCAGGATAGGGTTGCACGAGTAGCTGGTGGTGGGATATGTGGTAGAAATCAGTCATTCTTGAGGGTAAGATATGCTTTGTATAGAGTTTGATGGGGAAAAAGAAGAAATTCAGAAATGACACACAAAGGTACAAACGTACAAGAGACCATACTAGAACCTTATCCAGAATTATTTAGTTAAACTGATTAAATCTAACCAATTAAACATTTCTCAGACCCTCTCATTAAGTCTTGTAGCATCCAAGAAGCTTAAGTCTCCTCCCGGACCTTCCTCTCTCTTCCATAGCCAGAATTGGGGCCCTCTTTCAAGGCTGACTCTCACTGGGATGGTGTGTTTCCATCCTGCATCCAAGACTGAGCTCATTAGTCATTTTAAAAAACCTGCATCTCAGCGGGCAAATCAGGAGGTAGCAACTCTAGATTCCCAGACAAGAGACCAGTTAAGTCAATCTATCTCTTCACCATCGGCCAGGGGAAGTCTCACTTACCAGGGTAACACCATACCAGTGATTGAATATGAGTCAGTTTTTCCATCAATTGAAACAGACTCATTTCTCCTATTCCAATTCACCAGTAATCTCTAGGTTTCACAAAGCCCATTTAAAAAGTGGGCATATGGTTAAGACTCTGACAGGAGAACTAGCTGAGTTATCTTGGTACAAATCATTTTCCTTATCTGTTGAGACAATTCCCCTGACTAACCCAAGTCAAGAAGCATTTATTAAATATCAGTTATATGGCAGGCACTGTGCTAAGTGCTGATATAATAACAGATTACCAATAGGAGTAGATGGATAAGAATGGGTACAAGTCACTTGGTAAACCTCATAGCAAGCATCCTGTGTTCCACGGACCCTCTGGCTGTCTGGAAAACCTACAGATCCCTTCTTAGAATCATATTTTTCATTACATACCAATACACAGGATTTCAAAGGAAACCAATTATATTGAATACAGCAATAAGAATATTATTTTAAATGTTAATTTTAAAAGTAAGTGCACAAAACCTAGGTTGAGAATTCCTGCAGACTTAAATATCAGTGTATCAGTGCTTATTCTTATTATTATATTCTTCCCATATTATAGTCAATGAAGCTCGGATCAAAATGGTCTGAGCATAGGTCACTTACCTTCTATTGTCCTGCATTTAATGTTTGTCAGACCATTACATAAGTAAATTTAAATGATTTTTTTGGTAATTGAATGAAGAGTTAGATCTCTTTACTCAAGGGAGATATCTTGAGACTGACTTCAGAAGCAGACAGGATGATGGGGATGATATATGTTTCTTCCTATTCCTTGATAGTTTTAATTTCTTCTGCTAGTTCTCCATAATTTGAAGACCTTTCATCCTGTGATGTTTGAAGGTTAAAAGTTGTTGCAAGATGTTGTCATTAAAAAATGTATAAAAAATCTTGTTTTCAAATGTTTGTGATCCAATGTCATATCCAGGTGACTATGTTTTTTTTTCTTTTTCCTCTTAGATAGTGCTCTGGTCCTAACACAATTTATCTGTTGAACTCTCCTTGGATTTTTTGAGATTTGTCATTGTAATATAGAGATTTGCCATCTGTAAACTAATGAAGATCAGTAAGCTTCTACTGTATAATTCTGGTCACTCACTCATATATTTCATTGCTGCAAACATTCCATACACAGTGCAACAATACCTGTGAAGGGGGTGGGGTTGGTAATTAAAATTGTCGATTTTTTCTTTTATGCTTTTCTCTATCTCTTCCTATTCATAATTGTGTTATTTTCTTTCCTTCTCTTCCAATTTATTTATAATATGACCTTTTATAATTGGGACACAGAATCCATTTGGATCTTACTGTGGTATATGGTGTGAGATGTTGGTTTAAACTATTTCTCGCAGATCACTTCTCAGTTTCCCAGTAGTTTTTGCCGAATAGGGAGTTTTTATTTCAAAAGTTGGTGTCTTTGGTTCTATTGTACTCTATGGTACTATGCTGGTTTTCTTCTGAGTTTTGTTTACCTATTGATTGTGGCTTTCAGGGTCCTCTATACATGCCAGACTTTCGTAATGATCTATTGCATAGTTTCTACCACTTCCTGGCAAAGTTGGCATTGATCAATAAGTCTGAATTCCTTTAGAATGAGCTTACTTTAGCTTCTGATAGCAAAAGCCCTCCCTGATCCTGTCTCAGTATCATGGACCCCTCCATTTCTGTAAGAAAGAAATTCTCTTGATTCAACTATTTACTCTGTATCACTGACATAGTCCCCCCTGATTTGTTTTAAAAATTATCTTACTTTATCCATTTGTTTGATGCTTGACAACATATTGTTGGTTGAGTTTGTGTGGATGTTGCCTAAGATAACTTTTTTTAACAATAGCAAAAATAAAATAATTAGACTAATAGACAAAATGGGGTTGGCCACTTCCTTCATCTGAGGTCACTGAATCTTCTCTTTCCAAGACAGTTTCAGCTAGTTTCCAATAGTTCTTCTGAGCTGCACAGGCAAGGGAGAGAGGTCACCAGAAATCACAATCTGCCCAGACTCTTTCTGGGTCTTCCAAACAGTCTCTTCCAATCACATTTGAGACCAATGACTGCTGATTGCCATACGAGCATCAAATTAGGTGGGTTAAAATCCCATGACAATCACTACCATGCATGCTTGAATAGGAAACATGAAGTCAAAAGCTTTATGGTAATCAACAGAGAGTGGTTCATTCAATCCCATTAAAATGCTCAAGTTGGAAATTGAATGCTCCACTCCCTGCTTGCCTTCTACATCTTGTCTTTTCAACAGCCTTGCCTGACATCATTTATCATGTGTGACAAAATAGTAACAGAGAAGTGGACATACCACTGGCACCATTGCCAAGGTGGTAATTTATTCCTCTACATATAGCAATGAATGGCATCTGGCCAGGTGAAAGAACCCATAAGAGAAGAAAAGTTATTTCCCATTTATGTTTCTGTTTCAGATAGAAGTGGGAACAACGAAAGTAATGGACCATAGGTCTTTACATCTCTCCCCCAGGACCTCATATGCACTTGTAGTCTATTGGGAAGAACACCTTGGAAACCAGATGGAAAGTTGGTTGTTTTTTGCAAGCTCTCAATGAAATAAAAAATCTCACATTCATAGAAACTGTTGGAGAGCCCAGGGGTGGTAGAAGTTTGTCACTGGGACGTCTCTCTGAAGTGTGTCTTATGCACACCCACAGAGTGCTGTGGATTTGGAAGAGATGTGGGGATTTAGGAGGAATTTGGCTTCCAGACATTTGAGTGCAGAATGGGGACAAGGTATTTGTGCACCCTAGGCAAGGTTTGGAAATTAGAGCCTCCCCCTTCTCACCATGTGTTTGAAAACTGTGCCCTTCCCTGATATTCTTACCCATCTTCTAGTCCTGAGTCTCCACTGTAACATATGAAATTTCACTCATTTCAATGCTTTAAGAACCTATGGTTCTGTTAACGTGTATGTGTAGGGGTGGGGTGGGGTGAGGGGGTATCACTTTCACTGATTCAGATAGCACCTTCATTCACCCTTATGTAGACTTTTCTTGTGAATTTATGTACATGGAAAAAAATTACCCTCTGATGGCCCATTTCTGATGATGAACCTCTCTGAACTGAGTTTGGATGACAAGATAGAATCCATTGCAGGACCTGTAATTTATATGTTACAAAAAATGATACATATATGGAGAAGGTAAGGGAGAATAAGTATGTAGCACTTACTAACGCTATCTATGTAGCCCTATATTAATCACCTTTTGCAAATATTATCTCATCTGATCCAACCCCAGGAGTTAGGTGATGTTACTGTTCCCATTTTATAGATTGAGGAAACTGAGACAAACAGAGGTTGAGTGATTTGCCTCCAAGGTCACACAGCTAATAAGTGACTGAGTTTGTATTTGAACTCAAATCTTCCTGATTGTGGGAAACTCTATCTATTGTACCACCAGCTGCCTCTATATCTCATTTGTAAATGGAAAGCAGAATTTGCCAGTGTCAAGCATATACTCTTAACCCTTGTGCCTGGGGCTTTTTCTTAATACAGTGGGCCAGGGTTTAATTTGGGAGCTCTTTTCTGACTCGTTGTCCCCATCCAGATCATATGGAAACTTATGTATCTGCATTTTCTCAAAGTTCTCTTTATAAAGATATGCACTATCAAGGCTCAAAAATGAATGGCTTTATTTACAGGTTAATAGAAACACATTCACATCTCTGCCTATAGAAATAATGTTACCATCACCTTCAATCCCTTTTTCTTCCCTTATCTCCAATCCCTCACTGAGCAAGAGACCTGTACAGTATCAATGACTTACAATACTGCCCTGGGTGGGACTCCAGGCAGGGGGTAGAAGAGGCTTATTTCACCAAACCAGGACTGCCTTAGAGGGCTCTTCTCTCTGATCCACATTGTTTGCTTCCAACAGTTCTCACCTCTTGGTGCTCTTAAACAGGAGTGGTGGGTCACTGCTGCCTATTAGTGATCCTGTCTTCTGCCTTCTTCTACCTTTGTGCTATTTCTTGTCTCTGCTCTCAGTAGGGAAATGGAATTCTTTCCACCACCGTTGTCTTCAATAGCTCTTGCTCCATGATGCTCAACCCTCCTTCTCAGTTCTTGCCTCCCACTCTGGTTGCTGCCCTCCACAGTTCATCAGTTTGACTCTCCTCCAGTAGATGGCACTCATTACCTTTGTCAGGGGACCAGCCCTCCACTATGGCTTAAATGGAGACAAGTTTCTAAGAATGGGTGTGTTGTTGGTTTTTTTTTTTCAGTTCAACACCACCACATCTCCACACCCTATTAAAAGATCTTTTTGCTTTCAAGCCTTCCCTTTCTTTGTACATGGTCCCCATAGCCTCAATTATTACAAGGTAGTTGTAACATCTCAAGACTGCTGTGGGAAGCCCTAGTTTTTGGATCATCTATATCAGTGGTTCTCAACCTTTCTAATACTGCAACCCTTTAATACTCATATGTGGGCATATCTGCGCATATCTGCATGTGGGCGGACCCACCTGGAGATAGACAGAGGAGTGGTGTCTCCATTCCTAAGACCATCAGAAATATGTGTTTTCAGATGGTCTCAGGTGACCTCTGTGTCCCTGTGAAAGGGTCGTTCAACCTTCCAAAGGGGTCACAATCCACAGGTTGAGAACTGCTGATCTATGTGCTGATTCAGATATCTATTCGCATAGATTCAGAATCTATCTGAATCTGAAGTAGGTTTTTACCAATGCCTATTTCCTCTCTTCCTCAGCATCCTCATGTTATTTCTTACACTTAGGTCAGTGTCTCCTACTAGAACTCAATATTTGGAAAACTCCATTCCTGGGTCTTCCCTCCATTGTTTCCCTACCTTCTGTCAGCTAAACCACTCTTTTATAAGGCTGTTTAGGTTACTTGGGGCTATTTCTAGGATGAAGAGGAATCAGAATTAACTCCTCCCAGCATGGATACCTAAATACTGGAGAGAGATCTATAGTCCCTTCTCTATTGGCATTTGTAATAAAGAAATGTTTAAAAGTATTATATTACAGCCAATACTATATTTAGCTTCCCCCAGACTCCTGGCCATCTTGCCATCTATCTTGCTGCTTGCAAACCTTCTAAACCAGACCATATCCTGGTAAAGTGAAGCCACTGAAGTGTAACTCCCACCTAATGCCATGCTCTCCTGACTGGTAAGAGCTCACTAGATCTAAATGGTCTCAAATCTCCAACCATGTTTCATCAGGATGTGTGTAATGTGCTTCGCATACTATGTAGGTACTAACCTTTCCTACCTCTTGCTCTGGGAAGAGTAATAAAGTCAACACTTCCATTATGTATGGAAAGGGTGTGTATTTTGAATGCCCTGCGATTTTACTCACCTTCCCAGAGCAAAATGTTCTTTGTTGGCCCATAATTCTCCATCAGGATGTTAGCTCCTTGAGGGCAGCAACAGTATTTTTTATACTTGTGTCTGCAGTATTTAGCAGAGTACCAGGTATAGTCATGCTTAAAATATATTTTTCACATCAGATTGTTTAATTTCATTCACTCATTCATTGATTCATTAATTCGTTCATTCATTTATATGTTTTGCCTTAGATGCCTTCCTATCCTGTCTTCCATTAGTCTAGGAATTCTCAATAACAGATCAGTGAACTTAGTGTTTTAAAAATATTTTAATAATTATATTTCAAACATTTTTCCTTTAAAATCTTATTATTTTGGTTTATGTATTTAAAATTATTCTAATAGAAGGTCCATGGTCATCACTAGATGGCCAGAGGTGTCCAGAACAGACAGGCGCGCACGCACACACACACACACACACACACACACACACACACAAGATCGAGTCCCTGGGGCTTATGTTTTTGGGAAAGTCATTGGTCACACAGTGCTCAAAACTAACTTGAAACCATTGGCATGACTATGTTCCATTTTCAACTCATGATGAAATCTCTGAGTTCAAAAGCCTATGCTGATCAGCAGCATGGGATATCTGGATCTATTTTGAAGAGTTTCCCATATTGGGGTGTAGGAGGGTTGAATGAATTCTAGCTGATTCTTTGTAAATGGTTAGACAAAGCCTGCCACAATCAATCTTTATGCCCTCTCTTCTGCCAAGGTTTTTAGGCTATCCTGTTCCTGTCTTCTTCCTCTGCAAGTAAACCTTTGCATCTCCCCTGACACAGTCCCAATGGAGGCTTTCTTTGATTCAGCCTTTGGCCTCTCTGAATGTGTCCTGCTCCCTGATTTTCACCTGCTAGGTGTGCTCCTCGAGCCTGCTTTTGGTCTCCATGTGGGCCAAGCAGCAACTGTAATAGATTCCTATAGACTTTGAAATACTACTGCAAAAAAAGGAAAGGAAAAAAAAAATGCATCTTGCCTTAATTCTCTCCCCATTGGAGAAGTCAGTTCTACAATGTACCTCTTCTAACTTGGTCACTGAACAACTGTCAGTATAAAATAGGGTAATGCTTGGGCAGTGATGACAAGAGACCCTTCCCTGAATGAGGCCTCCTTTTCTTTTTCTTTCTTTCTTTCTTTCTTTCTTTCTTTCTTTCTTTCTTTCTTTCTTTCTTTCTTTCTTTCTTTCTTTTTTATTGAAAATGTCATGGGCTTTATTACAAAGGCAGCTGAAACTTGAAGTCAAAGGAGCAAACGATTTAAACTTTCATTAGGAGGGGATTGGATTACTTTTCCAGTCACTGAGAGAGAAGCAGGCAGCAGCTGATAGCCTGGGAAAATGGGGTTCTGCAAATGCATGTCCCTAGGATCCCACTTCCAGGTTTATTTTTAAATATTTGGATGTCTTCAAGCTTTGTGCATGAAAGGAAATGAAAAATGAACCCCAAACCTACTTTGGGGAAGTGGGGGGCTCTTGGTAGGGAACACTGTCTTTACTCGCAAACTCCCTTGAGATGCTGGTTGGTTTTAGTGAATTCTTTTTTTCACCTTTCTCTTCTTTTATTCTATCTTACAAAGGACTGTGGAGCTGGAAGGAGGCTAGAAGGCCATCCATGCCAACTCTTTCATTTTACAAGTGAGAAAACTCAGGATCACGGAGGTTAAATGGATTTTCCAACATCCTTTGTGGATGTGATTTGGGGTAGTTGAACACTGTGGTTTTTTCTATTTCTCAAAATTATGTTATCTTGATTCATCAGTCAGTCAACAAACATTTATTAAGCCCCTACTATGGTTTGGGCAGTGTGCTAAGTGTTAGAGATATAAGAAAAGCAAAAGACAATCTCTCCTCTCAAGAAGCTCATAGTCTAATGTCTTCAAAGCAGCTAAGTGGGGCAGTAGATAAAGCACTGGTCCTGGGTCTTCAGTCAGGAAGACCTGAGTTCAAATTTGTCCTCAGACATTTACTCGCTCTGTGGTCACAGGCAAGTCACTTAACTTTGCCTCAGTTTCCTCAACTATGAAATGGGGGAAATAATAGGAAATTGTAAGATTGTTGTAAGGATAGAATAAGATCATATTTATAAAGTGGTTATAACAGTGTCTGGAACATAGTAGGGGCTTTATAAATGATTGTTCTCTTTCCTCCCTTCCCTCTAAAGTCTAAGTCTGTGCAGATTCTAAGTGGATTTGAATTCAAATCTTCTGGCTCTAGGGCCAGTGGTCTTTCCAGTGTAGTAGCCCTGCCCCATCTGTAACATAGTTCCATTTCACCTCTGACTCATGGCATCCCTAGCTCCCATAAAAGTTCATACCATGGGCCTGTTGTCTCCTATGGGAAGTCATCCCAATGGTTGTGTTGTCTCACTTGCCCTCTCAAATAATCATACACTCATGGTTTACGTGTTGTATCTTTTGAGTAGAATGTAAGCCCCTTGAGGACAGGGCCCATTTTTTTTTCATTTTGTTGTATAGAGTCTAGGAGAGTAGTTTTTACAGGGCAGGAAACTGGATTATGCACAAAGTACTAGACTGGATGAAAAGATGAGGAGAAGCTTCTAAGCTTCTCTGTCCTTCAGAGCCATCTCCTCTCTGTAAGGTGACAGAGCCTTTGAGGTTCTCCCTGGCTGATTGAACCCACCCTCTCTAGCTCTGGGGTACCCCAAATCTTTCAGATGTCTTTCTTAATCATCACTTCTTGTACCTAAACTTAGATATTTTTGAGACAGAGACAGAAGCAGACAGACATAGAGATGTGGAGACAGAGAGCCAGACAGGAAGCGTGCTTATTCTTCTTCTTGCCAGGTAAAAGAAGTTAAGAATTTTGGTACTCCCTGCACTTCTGTTCACAAGAAGAAGAGATAGACCTAGAAAACACTGGCTTCTTTGGTCCTTAGGAAGAGAGAGGAAGAAAGAGATGGGAGGAGAGAGAGAAACAGGCCCCAGAGAGGGGAGGGATGATCTAGTCTGAATTAATTTAACAGGTGGAAGCTGAGGCAGAGTGAGAGATGAATAACTCTTAAAAGAATGTCTTTAAGCTCCGCTTACCCCTCCTGCTCATGTCACATCACATACTGAAATGCCAAGGGCTGGCCATATCCTCCCCTAAGGGTGGGGGGCAATGCCCTTTTCCTTTTTAAAAAAATTTTCTAAGCAAGTTCTACACTCTAAGGGTTAGTTCTTTTCTTTTATTGACTTGTTTGTTTACTTTTAGGTTGCAAGATTCAGTTCTAGAATCACTTGAGTTTCAGATTCTTCTCCCCTTCCTCCCCACTCCCCACCCCCGCCATGGTGGCATACAATCATGTATAGGATCTGAAAACTCTTTCACATTGTACAATAGTCTGGTTGTATAGGTGTTGTAGCCAATGGAGTGAACAGTGAGAAAAGAGAAAC
>JAQQSW010010488.1:0-12980 GCA_028646575.1 Pseudocheirus occidentalis | reverse complement strand
CCTCCCCCCCCCCACCTTGTTCTGTTCTCTACCCTGTCCCTGTCCCTTTACTGAAGCGTGTGCTTCCAGCATCCCTCCCCCAGACCCTGCCTTCCCCTCTGTCATGCCCCATCTCCTCCCCATGCCCCCTACTCTCCTGTGTGGCATGATGCCCAGTTTAGAGTTTATGCCATTTCTTCCCTAAACCAAATTCAATGAGAGTAATTCAAAGTAAAGTTGTAATAGTTATCCCTTGCCTCTTCTATAAGGGATGATTAATAGCCTCTTTATTCTAATTGAGTTTAGTAATACTAGAAGCCCGGAAACAACCACCCACACTGACAAATACTTGACTCATTCCCTTTCCTTCTCCCAAAAACCTACACCCTACTCGTGTCACACATGCCTTGGCCTCATTCCATATTTAAAATGAGAGAGGTCAATATCTCTGTCTCTCTTCTCATTTGGAAGGAATATGGGCTTTCCACAAGAGAATAATTAATAGTAATTTTTAAAAATTCTACTTGTCAATATGATAGAGCAGAAATGAAGGGAACTGGAGTTGGTGACCTGGGTTCAAATCTTGGCTTTGCACTAATCATCTGGGCGATTTTGTACAAGCTGCTGAACCTCTCTGGGCCCCAGTTTCCTCACCTGCAAAATGAAAGAATTAGATTAGATGGGGTCTAACTCAAAGCAGAGGTGTGCTACAGCCATCTCAAGACAAAAATTTTTAGTGTGGGCATTTATGCCTTGGAAATTTTAAAACACTGCAAATCAGGGTTTGATTTTTATTGTTTTGTTACTTGTCTGGACCTAAGAAAGTAATGGAGAAAAAAATAATATAGATTAAATTTAAAAGTATATTGTGGGTACTTTTTTGGGAGGTTGGGGAAGACAAATGTTACACATTTATCAGCATACCGTACCCTTGAATCTGAGCTCTATTCCAGCTTTGAAGCTGTGACCCTCTTTTATAATCACTACAATCTTTATAATCTCAATCTGTTCTTTAACCAGTTGCATAGACCCGTAAATAGGTTAAAATGTATATATATAATTAAGCCAACGAACTAACTGCTGCTACCTTACAAGGCTTTTGAGAGGTTCAACAGAGATAATGTATGTAAAGAGATTTATAAAGCTAACAGCACTATATAACTGTGAATTACTACTATTATTATTCAGCATTATGTTTTAATAGCTTGATAATTTAAGGGTGTGATCAAACACCTAATAGTGAATTTCATTCCAATGACTGTTAATTGGTCATTATGAGGTAGAAAAAAAAAGACCAAATAAATTTAATTTCATTTCCATTGCCAAGGCAGTCACTAATTACAGATTTCAACTCATGACCTAAACTAAATGTATTGCTTCCCACTAGTTGTCATTATTCTGAAGTCAAAAGCCATTACGCTCTCTGTATTTTTTAATTCTATGACACATTTTTATGGTGTTAGAAAGATAGAACCTTAACAGTGGTGGCTGTGGTGGTGATTGTTGTTGTTCATTTGTTCAGTCAACTCTTTGTGACCCCATGTACCATCCTGTCCATGGGGTTTTCTTGGCCAAGGTACTGGAGCAGCTTGACATTTCCTTCTCTGCTGGATTAAGGTAAAGAGAGGTTAAGTGACTTGCCCAGGGTCACACAGCTAGTAAACATCTAAGGTCATGATTTGAACTCAGATCTTCCTGACTCCAGGCCCAGAACTCAAAGCACTGAGTCACCTAGCTGCCTTCTAGCAGCTTTTATTTCAACTTTAAGGTATTGCTTTTTTTTTTTTAATGTGGCTTTTATATGAGAGAAAACACTTTTTTGGTGTAAAACACAAACAGATATTTTATTGACCAACCTAAAGTCTCCACAGCTCTCTAATGTCTTATGAACTCGGCCAAGGCCACAATCACAAGTCCCTGTAACAGGGATTTTCAGTGCCTCATTTAGTAGCTAAGCAATATCCTTTGAACATGAAAGAATGTGGCTGATTATATTAATACCTTCTGGCATCACTGCTTGGAAAAATATAAAGGTAAAGCAGGTCCTTAGCAACTCCAACTAAAACCAGCCAGAACTTGGGAGCTTTGGGAAGTCATGAAATACTTCTTTGACACTTTTAAAATACTCCAACAGATTAATGATTTTATTGATGTGGCTATTCCCTTATCTTTCTCTCCCCCAAATCCTCCCCTTTTCATAACTTCCCTATTACTGTTGGGGAAGCCACCATCTTCACAGGCTTGAAAGTAAGGAGTCATCCTCAAATACTCATACTCTGCCTTGCCCCCATAAATGACTTATTGCTAAGGTCTATATTGCCTTCATAAGATCATTCTCATAAGTGCCATTCTCTGCTCTATACTGGTACCACTTTAGTCTGCCACCTGGGCCTGGGCACTCATCTCAGGACTGAGCTATTGCAATAGCTTGTTCATTGGTTTCTCCCCAATGTGGCCCATATTCCACTCAGCTGTCAAAGTGATATTTCTCAGCCACAGGGCAGGACCACATCGTCTTCTGAAAGAACTCGAGTGGCATTTCCCTTACTTAACCCCGGGTTTACAAGGTCCTTGGATTTGTCCAACAGGAATAACAAAAACAAAACATTTTAAATACAGTTCCCACTAATGTAGAAGCTTTATATGCTTTATTCACTTGATCTTCATAACAACCCTGACAATTCTCATTTAATAAATGGGGAAACTGACTCAGATAATTTGTTTAAGACCATGTTTTGGGAAATAATCTATACAATACAAATAGTACCGTAAGGACAAATGATTTTAAATGACTTCACTCTAGTCAATGTGATGACTCACAATAATTCCAGAGAACTGAAGATGATGTTTGCTGCCCATCTCCTGACAGGGAAGGGATGGACTCAGGGTGCTGAAGGAGACACTATTGGATAAGCCAATAGGGAACCGTCTCTTTCTCCAACTCCACATATTTATTATCTTTCTGTTAAGCACACAGGGGTGCAGGATAAAGAAAATAAATGCTTATTAATTGAAAAAATTAAGTTAAATTAAAAACCAAAGTTGTTTTCTTTTATATCACGGCTGCTATCATTCCTGAAAGAAACTTCCAAATGAAAATTTCCAGGGGCATCATAGCCAAAATTCAGTGCTTCCAGGTCAAAGAAAAAATGCTCCAAGAATCCCTGAAGGAAGAATTCAAGTACCAAGGAAGGCACAGTAAGGATCACATAAAATTTAGCAGGCACCATTTTAAAGAAACAGAGAACTACACAATAATACTGAAAGCAGCATGGTGGAGTGTAGAGAATCCTTGACTTACAGTCACAAAAACCTGGGTTCAAAATCTGCCTTTAACACTTAGCAGCTATGAAATAGTGGTCAGATCACTTAACTGCTCTGAGCCTCAGACACCTAGCTCTCTAAAACCACAAGCTAGAGGTTAAATTTTCATCAGTGGAGAGAGCTCATTGTTCTTTAGCCCTTCCAAATTATTTAAATGAATTTATCTTTCTAGGCTTTTGCTGCTTGTAAAAAGGCTTAAGAACTGGTATGGGGTTTTGTTTTGTTTTGGGGCACTACTACTCGGTTCTGTCTAGATTTCAGGTTCTGATTTAAAACTGCATTAAAACTTCTCAAATTCTCAGGCAGCCAGATAACACATACACACAGATATATTTTATATCATTATCTATACATATATGTACACACATATATGTGTATATATACATACATGTATGTATAAAAGCTTACAATCAAAAACAGCTTCCCCGGCAAAATTAAGTATAATGCTACAAAGAGAAAGGTGGCAGCTAGGTGACACAGTGGATGGAGTTCCAGTCCAAGAGTCAGGAAGACTCATCTTCCTGAGTTCAAATCTGGCCTCAGACACTCACTAGCTGTGTGACCTTGGGCAAGTCGCTTAGCCCTGTTTACCTCAGTTTCCTCATCTGTAAAATGAGCTAGAGGAGAGAATGACAAATTACTCCAGTATCTTTGCCCCCCAGAAAACCAAACAGGTTTATTTAGAGTTGGACATAATCTGAACAACAGACTTTAAAGTGCTATATAAATGCCAGTTACTATTATTATCATTAGCCTGTGGTTGCCAGGCTTCCAGTCTAATGGTGACTTCATCCTACACTCTTGCTTAGATCAAGCAATATTTATAGTACAATACAAGGCTGTGCTGGTAAACATTTAATAACCAGGGTGTGTTTGCATGTGTTGGGACTGGAAGGAGAGGAGTGTATGAACACACTCTTCTAAGATGAATCTGCTTTATTAAGACTTTTAAAAGTTTAGACAATTAGCAAAATACTAAATCAAGTTCTAAGTCAGCTAAGGAGAACAGAGAGTTCAGGACCTGGAGTCAGGAAGACCTGAGTTCACATCTGGCCTCAGACACTTACTAGCTGCGTGACCCTGGGCAAGTCACTTCCCCCTGTTTGCCTCAGTTGTCTCATCTATAAAATAAGCTGGAGAAGAAAATGGCAAATCGTTCTAGTATCTTTGCCAAGAAAACCCCACATGGAGTCACAAAGAGTCAAATATAACAAACAACTGAACAACAGGAGGGAAAATGGATCTTCGATGGAATAAAAGGCTTTAAAGCATTTTTGATGAAAAGATCAGAGCTATGCAGAAACTTTAAAGTTCTAACAGAGAAGTTAAGAGAAACCTAAAATGCAACAGAAGGATAAAATAATTACATTCAAATAGAGGGAAATGATATATGTGTCTACTCTGAGTGCTATCATCAACAGGGGTCATAAAAGGAATCCAATTAGGCAAGGCCTGGGAGCGATCCTATTACATCTTGATGATGCTAAGAGATGAATGGAAAAAGGGAAGAGGAATACACTGAAGAGGAAGGAAGGAAAGGAAAGTTAGGGAAAATTATCTCATAATTAGGGTACACAAGTAGACCTGTATCAAAGAGCACTATTAAACAAGTAGACTTGTATAAAACATACAAACAGGGAAGAGAAGGTGGTGGGAAGAAGTAAATACTTCAATCTCACTCCTATCTGAGCTGGTTAAAAGAAGAATATACATACAGTTAAGAACAGAATTACAGTTCATTCAACAGGGAAGTAGGAAAAAAAAGGGGGTGAAGGAAAAGGAGGAATTAGAGGAAGAATAGATTAGGGGAAGGGTCAGTCCTAAGCAAAACAGCTCTAAGGATATTAAAACATTTATAGTTCTCTTTGAGATGGCAAAGAATAGGAATCTGGAATACCCATAAACTGAGGAATAAATGAACAGGTTACAGAATATAAATGTGATGGGATATTATTGTGCTGAACTCTTATCAGTAAAATGACCAACCAAGATTGCAAAGCACTAATGAAACATGCTACCCATCTTTGACAGAGATGTTAAGAATCCAAAGTGCAGAATGAGACTTTTTTTTACATTAATAATATAGAAATTTGTTTTGACTATTTACAAATGTAAGGGGGCTTGTTTCTCATTAGGTCTCAAGGAGGAGAGGTTGGGATAGGTGAGTATGAAGGCAGATGTTTTTGCCAATTGAAAAAATATTTAAAATTTAAAATTCTAAAAAGATAGTTATAGAGAGGTAGCTCTAAACTCAATTCAATTCTCAATTTAAGAAAGAATGTTCTAAGACAGCAGTTCTCAACCTGTGGGTTGCAACCCCTTTGGGGGTCGAATGCCTAAGATCATCAGAAAACACATATTTCCAAAGGTCTTAGGAATGGAGACACTGCTCCTCTATCTGTCTCCAGGCAGGTCTGCCCACATGCAGATGCACCCAAATATGCCCACATACAAGTATTAAAGGGTCCCGGCATTAGAAAGGTTGAGAACCACTGTTCTAAGAAGTCTAGTTATTTAAAAGTGGATAAAATTGTCTTGAAAAATAGTGAACTTTCCATACCCAACCTAGAGAGGAAGAGGTTGGAAAACTATCAGGGATGTCATAGAAAACATTCTTACACCAAGGTGAAAGATTCAGCTAAATTATTTCTAAGATTCCTTTCTGTTCTCAGATTCCATAATCCTCTCAAAGCCCATTCAGGGCAAATGTACTTTCCACCAATTGATGACATAGATATGTCATGGGAATTTATCACCAGAGTTCTCACCAGGTTAATTTATCAAACAAACCTCTTCCCCTATAGACATGTGGTTTTATAAAATATGGGTATATCCAATGTTAACTTCTTGAGGGGACAGGTTATGGATACCAATTGGGTTTCAGGGACTGAGGTTGCCCCCAAGATGAATGGCTGGCTACGACAGAGAAAGTTATACTTCTGATCCAAGGAATCACCTCTGTGCCAAGCTATAAAAGTATGCCTTTTTGCTGTTTCGTCTTTTTTCTTCTTTTCAATCTGAAAGAACAGAATAAAATGAGAACAGATCTGTGGAACGTGGCATAAGGAAGGGGAAATGAAGCTTATGCATGCACACAACCTTCCCTATCACCACCACCAGAAACTGTTTGTAGCAGCCTTAGGACAGTAATCCAAAATACATGGGAGCTATGTGAGCTCATCCATAGCTAGAACACAAGTCAGAAACTGGAAATAGGTTAGGAAAGAGCACATGACAAAAGTTGGCCCACTCTGACTGAAAGAAAAGTTAGTGGACAATGTTCCTGAAACCAAATCTACTTTGTAGGGGAGGAGGGAATTTAATTTCCTAGGCAACATGGTCCCTGAATTTAGGCTGCTAACCAGAGAAGACAGACAAACTCTTTGGGATTGCCTTGAGGTTAGCTTCAAGTTCAAAGTTTCTGGAATCCAACCTTGTAGACAAAGAAAAGGATACACTGGGCTGTGTGATCCCTAAGATCTAGTTTTCTAGTTGGAGAAGGAAAATTTCTTGGTCAGTGCCAGTGTCTCAAAAGTAACCCCAAATTGGACAGTTCAGCAACCTGGTTTCAAGAGAGAGAAAGGCTCCTGAGCTTATATGTCTCACGGAGAAAAAAAAAAAGTGTGTGGGGGGGGGGGGGGAGTTGGCCATTGACCTCTTGTGGCTAGAGAAGCAATGTAAGACACCTGCTACTTGGGAAGAAACAGATCTCGACCTTGCCTACATAATTCCATTCCATCAAATGATTACTGTGAATTACTCAAAAAACTCAAGTCCAGCAGCCTTAAGGTGTGTTTTGACTTTAGAAGTCCAAAATGCAAGGGGCACTGTGAGTCTGGGGGTAAGAAATGGGGAGTGGGCCATGGGTGACTTGTAACAATAGAAAAATGTGGATAGATGCCAAGTTGTACTTGATAAAATTTTAGCAAAACAAAAGCCTGTCTACAAGTCATGGGGGAGAAAAATAGTTGAAGAAAAGCTAGCCAGATTTGTCACAAAAGAGGAAATTTAACAAAATAAATCTCAGCTTTCTCCTTATGAGAATACTGGGGTATCTCTAAGGGGTGGAGATTCTTAACTTTCTACAGGCATATTCACAAATAAACCTCCGGCTTTTTTTTTTCTTGAGAATTTATCATTTCTAGATCTCTCTTCAGGGCATTTTTTTTCAGCTGTAGTAAAATTTCATTTCTACCATTTATCCACAGTAATCCACAAATACAATATAAAGCCTATCGTAGGCTACCAATTTATCAAACAGAACAAATCTTACTTTGATCTCCAGATTGGCTCAACCTATATCTTCTGTTCACCTTTTCCTGTAAGATTTTTGCTCTGACTAGAATAAAAATGCATTTACTACCCTGGAGTTGAGCTCAGGAAAAAGATGAAACCTACATCAGAGGCTTTCTGCAACGTAATAAGTATGACCTGAATTCTTGAAATAGGGAGGTGCTTTAGAGCAAGGTTTTAAAATAATCTATGAATCTCCAAGTTTAACATTTCCAACCAGGTCACATCAGTCATGTTTGGATAAAAGTGACTGTACCTTTCTTGCTCCACTGCCCCCTCTCGTACACACTCCTTTAGAACAAGGGCATAGAGAAGTGCTACTTCCCTGAAATTACAGGCATGTTGCTTCTTCGGAGGTAGTGGCTACAAAAGCATCGAGCTGATGCACATGTTCGGCCAAGATACACCCATGTTTTGGTTGACGTGATCTTTAACATTCTTCTATCCCAGGTTCTAAATATTTTGTGGGTCACAGTCCTCTCCAGGTCACAGGTTAAATGCATCAGCGGATGTGTTTTAAACCACTCAACCACAGAACTTACTCAGAGCATAACAAAAGGATTTAATTAAATATCAATATAAAGTAACAATGGAATAGCAGGGGCTCTCCCTCTCTCTCTCTCTCTCTCTCTCTCTCTCTTTTTCTCACTCTCACAAATGCGTGTGAGTGAGAAACACACACACACACACACACACACACACACTGTCCTGGTTTTCCCCACAAGTACATAGAGTGAGTGAAAAGAACAGAGCTTTAGAGGAAATATAAATGGGGCATCCATCCACACATAACACATATGGTCAGGGCACATGCATGAAGGGATGCACATGCATGGAAAATGAAGGACCAGGACACATCCAGGGAGAAACAAACTGGTACCCCTAAAGCTGCAAAGTTGCCAGAGTATTCTAATGTCAGTGCCCCTACTCTTGGCTGAGCCTGCACCTCCCTGTAGATGTGGGGACCGCTCCCCTGTCAGGGCCAGATACTTTGCCTCAGCTCTAGCTAGCCTATTAATGAATTCTTTCCATGATTTCCACCAACCACTGACACGAAGGAAGGTTACTATGGTTCCAACGCTCTCTGCCACACAGAAAAGATTACATACAGGTCTTTCAACCAGCCCATTGTATGGGTTCCTTTTATGTCTCAACCACCATCGTCATCTGAGGTGCTATTTTCAGAGCCACCGGCAACTCTAGTCATCCATCTACTAGGGGTGTTGCAATTAGAGTGTCTACCTTGGGGGGGGGGGGGGGAAGAGGAAGAAGAGGAACTGCTCCCATATTGGGCCAGAAGCCCCAGTCAATAATAAGGCAGCTTTTTTCAGTCATCTCACTTAACAGCTGTGAAATTCTCTTCCATCTTCTCAGCCAACCTCAATTATTGGCAGCGAAAGTCTCCTCTAGATCAGGCAGGGGAGGGGCAGAAGCCTAAGCTGCCTTTTGAACTCCTCTTAGGATTGTTTCAATTCAATTTAACTAACGTTTATTAAGGATCTACAACATGCCAGACTGTGCTCCTGTGCTGGAGATGGAGAGACAAAGAGGAAACGATCTCTGCAGTCAATTGGGCTTGGGGAGGGAAAGGGAAAGCAGACCCGTCCACGCATAATAAGGAAATTCAAATGATAACTTGAAAGTTACACTGGCCGGCTCCTTTCCTCCTTGTTTTGTTTTCTTCGGTTTCCTCTGAGTAATTCAGTTCGATGGCTTCCTAACAGTCAGAAAATCATTTTAGTTGGTAGAGCTTCCTTAGCAAACACCCTGGCTGAAGGCAATCTCCCTGGAGCTTTGCTTCCTCGGATGGAAAGAGTGCAAACAGAGGGACAGTGGTGTCAAGAAACGGTTTTCAGCTCCCTCCATCAGCCTCTCTGTTCTTTGAAAATAGCAGAGGTTGTGCCGGCTGCAAAAGCCTGAAAAGCCATTGTGCTTTGTCCCACTTCTCCCTAGCAACAGATCTCCACCTCCCCCACCCTCCCGTGCCTTCCCTTTCCCTCTCCCCTCCCCCTCACTACCCTCTACATGTGTGTTACTTCTCTCCGCTTTACGTTGCGCTGAAAAGCTTGCTTGGATCAGGATAATTCTGGTCTTCTTCCATCTAATAATCTCAAAGCATTATTAACTGAAATGTAATCTCAGCTCTTTACTCAAATTAAGTTGTCCAAGCAGTCTAGGAATGTTTACTTCTCATAGCCAAACCAGATTTACTTGTCTGAATCTCACTGAAATTTTGAATCCTAAATCTTAGGATACTTTCCAAAATTTAGGAAGCTTGTCGCTTCAGCAGCAGTCACACCACTGAGGTATGCTCATCTCAGCCTTGATGTAAGAGTCCTGTTCCTCCACTGGTCACCCTGAGGAAATTTCTACCTTAGATAAATCATCCACAGGTTATGAAATCAACTGGCTAATTAAATACTTTTTTTTAAGATGGTCACAAGGTGTATTCTATGTTTTCTCACTTCAGAGTTAAAGAATATTTAGTACTGTAATTTTGAAATTTTGCTTTAACCAAACAGACAATTCAACAAATACAGATAAGAAACAAAGTACATTTCTGGGAAACAGTTAAGCAAAACAACACAAAAGAATGACTGTGATCAATTGTACATGGAATTCTATATTTCTGTTACAGTATTCACAATTTATTAAAAGACAGGAAGACTATATACCTTAATTTTAACAAGGATATTAAATTTAACAAGGATACCAACCTCTCAGTTTTAACCTGAGTTTTGTGTTTGTAATTATCTAGTGTGACAATGGGAAATTTCCTGTTCTGGAGCTAGAGAGTATCAATTCAAATTCCAACTGTGACATTTATCCCCTTTGTAATCTAGGGTACCCCCTGTTATTCTCTTAAATTGTTTCTTGAAAGAATGAAGGATTACAAAGCCACTTACCTAATGGGAATTAATTTTTAGTCTCTCTAAATTGTAACATTATCAAAAAAAATTATTTAATTGATAACCATTGACAATTTATATAATTTATTGTTGTTAATTAATATCAATTAACATGAACAAATATCAATTAAAGATAACACAAAGAAATCATTATAAGCTTCTTAAGAGCCACATATCAAGATGAGATATAATAGAATTAATTAACTAATTAACTGCTAATAATATTACTAATAAACTAGTTTAAGTTTATAGTGGCAGGGAAAAGCCTCTCTCCAAAACAGCACAATTTAAAAAAAGTAAATAGATACAGGAGACATTAGGATTCATGGGTTTAAAAGGGATATGTTTTAAGGCAAGAGCTCTTAACCTTGTTTATGTCTCAGTCCCTTTAGGAAGCCTGATGAAGCCCATGGACCCTTTCTCAGAATGTTTTTAAATAATTAGTGGAAATGCTAAACTTCAGTTAGAGATTAGTGAAAATAAAAGTGTATTTTTTTCCCCATCCAATCTGATGTAGTACCTATTTTGCTTGCAAAGTACTTTGCAAATATCTCATTTTATCCTTACAACAATCTTGGGAGATAAATGCTATTATCATTCTCCATTTTACAAATGAGGAAACTGGAGCAGATAGAAGCTTTGTCCTGGGTCACACTGATAGTAAGTATCTAAAGCCATATTAAAATTCAGGTCGTCTTGGCTCCAGGTCCATCCCCTACCGTATCTGTAGCACTACCATATTTGAACCCTACACCTTATTCAGTACTCAGTATATCATGTGACAAAGTGGTGATTACACTTAAGAAGACAAGTCAGGAAAAGCAGCTGAACCTGATCAAATACCCTCTGTAAAAGACCCTCTTGGATAGGACACACCTTTGCAGGCACTCAGGAACTGATCTGTCAGGATGTACTAAACTAAAGAAAAGGAGAATCCAAAAGTCATGAGCAACTAAATTACCATACGCCTGCTTTCTCAAAATCTGAATAAGAATGTTCCAAGAAGTAGCTGGTGAAGTGGATAGAGAGCCAATTTGACTGGAAGAGAGAGATTTTGGAGGGGGAATTATATGAAATAAGGCTGGAAATGTAGGCAAAAATTTGATTATCAAGAAGTGCAGTAGAAAGATCTTGGGACTTGGAGTCAGGTGGACTAGGTATGAATCCTGTCTTTGTCACTTACTACAGTATGAGCTTGAACAAATCACTTGTATTTAAGGTCAGTTTCCATACTTGTAAAAATGAGTAGGTTAAACAAGCTTACTTCTAAAGGTTTCCTTGGGTTCTAAGTCTCCGATCCTATGACCAGGCTTTAAATTCCACCTCACATATACTGGAGACCAGTCATTTAAGTTCTCAGTCTTTCAGTATTCCCCAGGCAATTTTCTAGGACTATCCCTTGCAGAATAGGTGTTAAAAGGAGATTGCAAGTTGCATGTACCCTGAAGGCCCTTGTGAAAGTGAAGAAAATTATTAAATACAAGTACAGTACTCATTTCTAAATCTTTCTTCAACACGCAATCAGATCAAGTGGTCAGAGCAAATGTCAAATAATGATTGCAAATTGGAAAACATGAAAATGGTGATTATAGCTGCTCTGACACGTCCTGTTTAAACAAGTGGCCATCTCTAAAAAATGAAAATCTACAAAGTGAAGCACAGACTGTCACTACATATTAAAGAAGTTTAATCAGTTCAAAGCAATCATTACAATAAAGAAGCTAAAAGAGCACAGAAGTGGCCCCAGCCAACAAACATTTCTTCTTATCAAAGTAAGGAGTGGAGAAATCTGGGCTTACAGTAATCAGAACCTCAATTTAGAGGTAAAGGAGATCATTAGCAGTATTAGCTCCCAAAATAGCAAAAAGCAACTGAAGGGGAAAACTTGACTCTAGACAGCTTCATAGAAGATCCAACCGCAACATCCTGAAAATATTTATAGATGAGACTAGAGGGTAGACAAACAGCCATGAAATGGAACAGATCTGCCAGGTGCATCCCTTCCTATACATGTATAATGACTGATTCTTTTTTTTTTCACTGCCTAAGAATTTTTATTTATTTTTTTTTAATTTTCTTGTTTACATCATTCCTTTCCAGAAGATTTTGAGTTACAAATTTTCTTCCCATCTTTCCCTTACCCTCAACCCCAAAACAGTGATCCCACTGTAAAGCCCCTCCCCCAATCTGCTCTCTTTTATGCCCTCCTCCAATGCCACTCTAACTTTCTGTTAGGGCAGGGAGGATCTCCCTACCCCAGTCCCTGTATATCTTAATTCCCAGTTGAATGTAGTTAATAATAATAATAATTATTATTATTATATATGTATATATGTTTTGTTTTGTTTTTTAACATTTGATTGTACAGCTTTAAATTCTAGATTCTTTCGGTTCCTCCCTTGTCACCCACCCCCACTGGAAGGACAATCAATTCAATACAGGCTGTACATGTGTAATTATGCAGGACATCTCCAC
>JAQQSW010010487.1:0-12981 GCA_028646575.1 Pseudocheirus occidentalis | reverse complement strand
TCTCCTCTCAACTCCAGCTGTGATTACTCCCAAGGAGTTAACTGGAAGTAAGGAGCTAAGCCTTTGAGGTGCCAAGTGCCTTCAGTAGGTGCCAATAGAAAGGGGCATGGAAGATCTTCTGATTTCATTAACATTACAAGGTGGGAGGTACTTGAGACAGGGCCTTAAGGGACCATTACAGTGTTTGAGGAGAGAGGTGATGAGACCACAAACTAAGCTCATGGATATGTAAGTAATTGATTGATTTTAAATAATCAACAGAAGAATGTTTTAGGAGAAAAAATAAATAGAAGAAAACTTTTGTTTGCCTTTTCAACTGTGACTCTTGCAAGAATTTTCAAACCTTGCTATGTATTACAAATAAGCAGGTATTATAATTTCTTCCTTGGGTAGACTTCCTTAAAAATAGAGACCTGGGGATTAGGACATGGTTCAAGCACAAGTCTGGTTAGACTAATGTGGGGTCAAGTTCTTGGAAGGACCCTCAATTCCTCACAACCTGACTAGATTATTTTCCCTGACTCCCTTCTTTGTTCAACAGGCAGAGAGAAGAGAAAAACTCCCCAAGGGTCCCTATTCTCCTGAAACAACAAAATTAAGACCCAGTTCTCTTGAACCTGAGCCATTGGAAACAGAGCACTGTATGCTGTGGAAATGGAGATCCGTAGTGTTGTCAACGGCACACAGGCTTCCTCCCTTCAGAACTACAGAGAGCAACAGCCTACTAGAAAGTTTGAGGGTAGTTGGGTGATGGCCATGGAATGGCGAATGCAGTGGAGAAGATCACATTATTGGTTGGATGACGTCCCAACTGTTGGTTGATCTGGCCTTTAGCTAGAACCAGTTCTGTTGAGGGCAGCAGTTTTGTCAGTTCACTGAGGAGTATGGTCTCAGTTGTGACATTTGTGGAACTGTTTTGAGCTTGTCATGTGCCTTTGTACTTAAGCCCTACCCCACCCTCACCCCTACTCCAGACTTCATAGCTCTACCAATCTCACTTTGGGTAGCCAAGTATTGGGAAGCATTCCACCTAAACATGTGTGAGGCAGATCCTTCTGGACCCCAGGGTATCTCACTGTTGTTAGCTGTGAGGAATTTAAACTACTCCCAAGATTTTGGATCATGTGGATTTGTTTTCCTTATCCTTTTTTTCCGTCCATTTTGGGGCAGCTAGGTGGTGCAGTGAAGAGATGACTAGCCTGGCACCAGGAAGATCTGAATTCAAATCCACCCTCAGACACTAGCTGTGTGGCCCTAGGCAAGTCACTTAACCCTGTTTGCCTCAGTTTCCTCATATGTAAAATGAACTGAGGGAGGAGTGGCAAACCACTCCAGAATCTTTGCCAGGGACATCCTGGATGGGTTTGCAAAGAGTCAGATACAACTGAAAATGACTAACAACAACAAAAATCCTTTTTAAAAATAAATGACTAATCAGCCACTTATAATTATATACTCTATAATGCTCATATTTGCCTCATGGTCATAGTGCTCTTTTTATTCTTCAGCCCTTTCTCTTCTGTGTAGACCATCCAAGCTTTGGCTGTGAGTGGGACAATGAGAGAGAGTGTGTGTGGCACAAGGGAAAGGGTCATTCAGTTATTTTTCAGTCTTATTCGACTCTTGGTGATCCTATTTGGGTTGTTGTTTTCAAAAATACTAGTGTGGAGGCAGCTAGGTGGCACCGTGAATAGAGCACTGGCCCTGGAGTCAGGAGGACCGGAGTTCAAATCCAGCCTCAGACACTTAACACTTACTAGCTGTGTGACCTTGGGCAACTCACTCAACCCCAATTGTCCTACCTTCCCCCCTCCAAAAAGCAAAAAAACCCAACAAAAATACTAGAGTGGTTTGTTGTTTCCTTCTCCCGCTCATTTTACAGATGAGGAAACTGAGTCAAAGAAGAGTAAGTGATTTCCCTGGGGTTGTACAGGTATTCAGTGTCTGAGGTCAGATTTGAACTCAGGAAGATGAGTAGGCTCTGCATCTATCCACTGTGCCACCTAGCAACCAAGGCAGAAATGTCACAAATGCTTCAAGTTCAGGTATTAGAGGTTCCAGAGGTGGTAGACTCTCCTTGTCCAGACTCGCCTTTGGGTTCATCCCTCCCTGGTCCATAAGCAATAAGCTAATCCCAGTGAAAAACAGAAGTGTCTACCAGGAAAAAGGATACTAATTGTTAAAGCATTGCCACAGTAAATCCTGTCTACACCAGAGATTCCTTTGAGCTCATGCTCAAATTTCCTTCTGAAGGGAGCCCAATCTCAAATCCATAATTCCTGAGTTCATTATTTGATCATTAGCTCAGTTGGATGCCAATGAGTGAATGCCAATTGAGAATTATGTTGTGTTTCTTACATTCCTTTGCACCCTGGAAGCAGGACTGTTGGTAGTGAGGCTAGGGCAACTGAACAGTACTTCTTAGAACCCCGGGATTCAGAGAGTGTTTTTATATTAGTTAGGGGCAGCCTGGCATTAAAAGAAATTGCAGGCATACAACCTTACAGTAGATATGCTATTATGTGTTATATATTGTTTTTTCTACAAAAGAGTAAAACATTGTATCCAGTATCCAAGCATCTATTTTGGTTTGCATGAGGGGCCAACGCTATGATTATAATCACATGGATTTAGGTAAACAGCAGAATTGGTGAGAAGTGGGGTCTTGATATGGGGCAAACCCCACACTAAACACATCCCTTAGATAAATATGGCTAGTTAGAGAGTGAGAAAACTGACAAATAGAGGACAACCCCCTCACTGAAGACTACAACAGTCTTGGCACTTCCACAGCTCTCCCTGTAGACTGAGGTAGAACATATAACCATTGTGACTAGTGCAGCACTTCTCAGAGCCTTTTCCTTTTTGGTAAATAGGATCAAGTTAGTGGTTAGCATGATCTTTCTCACACCAAATGACTTAATAAGTATTTTGACACTTTAAAAAAGCTATACTCACATATTCAAAGGAGTTGTATTTCTTTTTTAATAATCTCAGTTGGGAATTTTTCTGGTGTGGCTTAAGGAATTGATAAACAATGGGCAATTAATTTAGACCCTCAGACTTGTTCCTTAGTTCTGGATCAGCAGACTTGGCCAGCAAAGGGAGTGCCATTGTGCCAAAGAATTTAGAACTAAGAGGGATTTTAGACATCATTTAGTCATTTTGTATAATGGAAGAAATCAAAACCCAGAAATGTTAAGTGACTGCTTAAGAAAATGCAACTAATAAGAGGCAGAGTCAAGACAAGATCCTGGTTCCTGGGTAGTACAAGTAGTAGGGAGCTGGGATTCCAACACACATCTTTGGCTCCAAGTCAAACAGACAAGAAGTACCTGGTTCCTGGGTAGTACAAGTAGTAGGGAGCTGGGATTCCAACACACATCTTTGGCTCCAAGTCAAACAGACAAGAAGTACCTGGTTCCTGGGTAGTACAAGTAGTAGGGAGCTGGGATTCCAACCCACATCTTTGGCTCCAAGTCAAACAGACAAGAACTACCTGGTTCCTGGGTAGTACAAGTAGTAGGGAGCTGGGATTCCAACCCACATCTTTGGCTCCAAGTCCAACAAGCCTTTTCACTATACTATACATGGAGTGAACAATCTACTTGGGGGCAACAAAACTAATATTCATGAAATAATTAAGTGCCACAATTATCACTGAATATACTGGACTATGAGAGGCAGTTAAAATATAGCCAGTTCTTCTGTAAGGCTTGTTTTGAAAATGTGAATTTGTTATAGTGTGATTGATATGTTAGGGAACAAAATGAATTGTTTTGAGTTTGAATTGTGACATTTAAAAAATTTGCTTGTGACAATTTTGTCTGTGAAAAACAGAGTTGACAGAAAATAACAGGTCTTAACAATAACTCAAAACCTGCAACCTTTCTGACACAAGCAAACTTTAGGGTTTTTTTTTTCAAAATAAAGTACAATATTTATTACATACTTTCTGGAGCAGTAGGAACTATAGGTAGAGGGAGACCGATCCATATCTACACACTCAACCTCAACTTCCACCATGCCCAAGGGATGTGCCCTACTCCTCCTGTCCTCTAGAGTTATATCTCTTCTCTCTCCAGACCAGACCCTATGGGAACCTAGCACAGGTGGAGCAGCCCTGAAACTCAGAAACTGCCATTATTTCTTAACTACTTAATACTTATAAAACTATGCTATAGTTTTTTTCCTAAGTTCCTATCCTTTTTTTATGTGTTACTGACGAAGTTTTTGAGTGTTATATCTCAAACCCCATTTTCCCCATAAGCCCTGTTTGAGTTTGTATAATGCGGTAATATTGAGGAACATATATGTCCCTTAATAAGTAAAACTGGTGATTCTTCCTACTTGAAGAAGATAAAAATGACATCACTATATTGGGGTCAAAGTACAATGTGTCCAGCTGTGTCTGATCAGATCGATATGGGCTCAGAAAGCTCTACCACAGGCTGGGCACAAATAGTCCAAGTGAACATTTGGAATGGAGATGTTTCTAAATTTGTGCATCTCATATTTCTTTTGAAATACCACAATTTTACCACAATTCTGTTTTGTTCAAAGCACATGGCAACTTCTTACAACATACTGGGCAGTCCTGTACCTGTGTCTCTGATGTCTTACAATCAGTTCTAAGGTTATTCACAGAGACCTTGAGAATGTCCCTGTATCATTTCTTCTGAGTTCATATGAAACTCTTGCCTTGTGAGAGTTCTCTGTAAATCTTTTTCTTTGTTCTCTATAGTCTTTTAAGCAAACATTCATTTGGCATTTGAATAAAATGGCCAGCCTATCAGAGTTGTACTCTCTGCAGTAGCGTTTCAATGTTTGGCAGTTCAGCTCAAGAAAGGACCTCAGTGTCCAGCACCTTATCTTGACAGGAGATCTTCAGAATCTTCCTAAGACAATTCAAATGGCAGTGATTTAGTTTCCTGGCATGGTGCTGGAATATTGTCCAGGTTTCACAGGCATACAATGAGGTTGGCACAATTGATCTTTGGTAGGCAGCCTAATACCTCTTGTTTCCCATGCTTTCCTTCAAAGTCTCCCAAACACTGGGCTAGCTCTGGCAATGTATGCAGCAAACTCATCATCTATGTGTATTTCCCTAGAAACTATGCTGCCAAGGTAAGTGAATTTATCCATGGCATTCAAAATTTCTACATTGGCTGTAACCAGTAGTTCCCGGTGCTAGCTGTTGGAGAATCTTTGTTTTCTTCGTGTTAATTGTCAGGTCAAAATTAACACAAACAGCAAAGAATCCGTTTGTATCTGTTGTATCTCAACCTCAGAGCCTGCACTGAGTGCATAGTCATCTGCAAACAAAAAGTCATGCACCAACTCTTCCTCCGCTTTAGTCTTGGCTTACAGCTTTTTATTTTTAAAAAATTACTTTTATATCTATGCTCTCACTTAAGCCTCAGAACCATCCTGTGACCTGGGATGAGCAGGTACTAAAGCCTCATTTTTCAAGTGTTGTCTAGGAAGCAGAGAAAATGACTTACCCAAGGAACTGGAAGGTGAAAAGACCCAGGTCCTTATATCTAAGTTCAGCATGCTTACTAGAAATGTTTATATGGTGTTTGGGAAAGCCACATCCTAGGGTAAATGCTGTTGGTTGCCAATTTTGGTTTAAACTTGATAGATTATTAATAATAGATAGCATTAATTAATTAATTAATAAGGCATAGCTGCCTTACTTCAGCCAGCCACTGGGAATTACATATTATTTTTTGCTCCCTGAGAACTTAGTAGATTATCACCCATATAGGAAATGCTTAATACATGTTTGCTGGAGGTATGAAGGAATGATATAACCACTGGAAACAAAGTGGTTTGCCTTAAAAGGAGTGAATGGTAAATGTCATTAAGAGAAGAGCTGCATCTGAATCTTGGAGGAAATTTATCTCTGTTGAATCTGACCCAGGCTGAAGTAGACTTATGTCCTTTGTTCTCTACTTCTTGAGAGAAGTGGAAAGTTTTCTCAGTTAGCACAAGTAACACTACCTGATGTCTTTGAAAACCAGTTGGAACTAATATAACTTGTCTGGTGACTTTGATAGTACAAACATAGTTATAAAAATATTGTACTTTGCTGTGGCACATACCTGAGCCTGAGTCAAGGCCAAGGCAAAGGGAGAGGGGTGATGTCCTCTTTCATAGGACCTTCAGTCTCTATCTCTGTCTCTTCTTTTCTCTCTTTCCCTTCTCTGCACTCATCTCCTCTGTCTTCCTGTCTATCAGAGCAATAAAACATTTTGAAGGCCCCCACTTAGGGGCATATGTATGCATGATGTGTGTGTGTGTGTGTGTGTTCTCTGTTTTCTAATAGATGTTTGCTTCAAAGGGGACAGGATGGTAAGAAAAGAAAGCCACACTAATGCATGATCTGGCTTGAGCAGGAAAATACCAATCTTTCTTGAACTGAAAATCCTTGAAAATATGAGAGTAAATGCAAGAGGGTTTTTAACTACCAAAAATACAACTGTAGTAGTTTACTTACGTAAAAGAAGTCATTTTGGTTAAGCTTATAGAAGTTTTGATGTTTACTTGAGGGGGATAGGGGAGAAACAGAGGCAGAGACAGAGAAAGACAGAGAGACAGAGACATAGACAGAGAGAAAAGCTAAAATGAATGAATTTTCTTCATTTGGTCAAATAAAGAATTTCTAGGGCAAAGAATTATTTTTAAAGTGATTATCTTCAGTCTTCCACATTTAATGAACTGAAACAGTTTTTAAGGATGAACATTTTCCAGTTTTTGAAATGAGGATGCCTTTCTTTCTAGCACAGTGCCTTCCACTTAAGTCCTTAGATGTTTACTGAATTGAATTCAGTGTTTGTTGGATAAGGGACTATGAAAGCAATACTCTAAGAGTTCGGAGTGAGAGAATGCAGAATTCAAAACCCAGCTTGTTTTCTACAGATTAAATCTTTGCTTTTATCCTGAGCCAAATAGGTTTATTTTTTGAAAATACAATTCTGACAGGTTTGCCGAATTATTATGTGAAAGTGGATTTCAGGTAATCATTCAGCTGTTTAGATTCTTTTTTTTCTAGAATAAAAGAATGGTTTTTAATATATTATTTAAAAATTGTGCATACATGATCACAGAGATGAGACCATCCAGTATCGGACAACAAATGATGACTAGGCAAGAGATCCCCACCCCCAACACTGCAGTCACATCAAATTCAATAGCTTCTTTACTGCTTCTTTATACTGAGAAAGGTTATTCTCAGTATCTCCCTCATTTTTAAGCACGACAACAGATTCTTTTCTAATTCCCGACTTCTTCAGAACCAAGGAGCTCCTCCTGTGTGACTCCAGCAGTTTTTTCTGATGCTTTAATTTGGAGCAGAGTATTCAGGATATTTTTTTTTCTGAGCGGCTCTTCTTCCATACATATTCCTCCATGTCTGCTTCAGTCTTCTTTTTCTCCCAGTTTTCAGTTTTCCATGATTCATGGTATAAAACTGTTAATAGATACATAGCATAGTCATAATTCTTTCTCTGTAAAGGGCACCTGTCAGTAGTGATGGTAAGCAAATCTGTGGTCTTGCAGTACTGCTCTCCAAAGAGTTTAATAAATTTCTTCTTTGCATGGTCCTCTAAATTCAGTTTGTAAAGTCTAACCTTTAGTGTTACAACTCTTGCTTTGGGATTATAAAGAGATGGTACTGCTGAAACATAACTAGTTGTCTCAGTTTTGATAGGAAAATACTTCTCACATTTCTCATCACTGTCCAGTGCACTTGGCTAATCAGTGCAGAAATCTTTAAGAGCTGCACAGTGCTTTTTAATTGCTACAGGAGTCAAATGCAAGAAATTGGGAATCTTTAAAAGTTCTAGATTTCCTTCCTTGGCCATAGGCACTCCTTTTTCCACTGGATACCCTATTCAAATAGGAAGAGGCACTGCTGAGGGTTTAAATGGTGCTGCAGCAGGGTAAACACTCATCCAGTCCTGATCAACTGTCATCTTCGTTACCCTTGGATTTGGAACCTATTTTCTGTGCTTTCCATTTTTAAATGTTTTACTTCTTTCTGTTTTAAGCGTGTTCAGAATATATGGGTCAGTGGTCAGAGACAAAACTGTAGCAAAAGCGAGCAGAGCCCAGGGCCCGGGCCACACTGCCTGTGGGAGAGGGAACACGGGCACCGCCATAGCTCTCTTCCGACGCCCCAGCCGTTTAGATTCTTATTTAGGGCTTCCTTGAAGTTTAACATGTTACATTCCTGCCAAAAAAAAATCTCCCAAAGACAAAGCATTTTGTTGGTATTTCTGGCAGTTCTTGATTCTGATGATTGGAAATGTTACGAAAATAAATTTGTTATTCTATGGTCTCATTTATTCTATCAAATAAAACAGGAGAGAACAGAAACAAGTGAAATGACAAGAGAACATAGTCGAGTGTTCTAAATGTTCTACCCAAATCCATATAGTTTGCCAAAAAAGTTTGGAAGTTTTGATGTGTATTTAATTTGGCATTTTTGTTAGTGTCAGATCTTTCCTTAAAATATTTGGAGAAACTCTTTGTATATTTGAGGCTGTATTTTTTTAAAGGGACTCTGCCTTTTCCCTTTTTCTTATGTAATATTTTCTAATTGTACATTTGCTTTTCTCTAAACTTAATAAATAAATGATAAGGACTGGACAGGTGATTTCATTGTAGAACTCACAGGTGAGGAAACTCCCTTTCCCCATGTAAATCAGCACTTGCAATTTAAAAGTTTTAGAGAGTTGTTTAGGATACTGAGGAGTTATGTGATAATGTGTGATTGTCCAGGGTGATATAGTCAGGATGTTTCAGAGGTGGACTTTTGAAACCAGTCTTTCTAACTATGCAGCCATCCTTTTATCCATTGTGCAATGTTGTTGAAAGCACTAAAAGAATCAGAATTTAAGATTACCTAGAACAGCAGTTCTCAACCTATGGGTTATGTTCAATTTGTAACAATGAAAATACATCCTGCATATCAGATAGATTCATAACAGTAGCAAAATTACAGTAATGAAGTAGCAACAAAAATAATTTTATGGTTGGGGGTCACCGCAGCATGAGGACCTGTATTGAAGGGTTGCAGCATTAGGAAGGTTGAGAACCATTGACTTAGAAGAACCAAGCAACTTTTTACATTGGTCAATGTACCTGGACGATTCAGAGAAATCATAAGATTGTTTCAGTGATGTGAATTACCTAACAAAATTGTCAGAAACCTTGAGAGGAACTGTGGCATTGTTTCTAGAGAATGGGCATTCAAGACACAAAGAATTGGGTTCAGTTGTCCCAGAGCCCTGGGTAACTCTAAGGCTGGAGGTTGCAGGAAAGGTCCTGATCTGAATGGGTAGAGAGGGTTTATCCTCACTTTAGTCTATAGTAAAGTGTATATATAGCAAAGAAATAGAGCAATGAAATAATCAGTTTAGTTCTTCTCCACCAAGAACCTGTCATAATGAATGCCATGTATTTAAATTGTTTTCAATAATTCCCAGGATTTTAGCAACAGAAGTGACTGTAGACATAAAGTAATCCAACACTCTAATTTTATAGATGAGAAAATAAAATTCTAAACAGTAGAAATGATTTGCCTGAGATCACATAGTGGCAAAGTGATGAATAGAACCCAGATTCAGTTCAAGTCAACAAACATTTGGTATGTACCTACTACAGTGTTAAAGACACTCTGCTATATACCAAGGATCCAAAGTCAAAAATGAAAACAGCTCCTGCTCTCAAAGAGTGTAGATTCTTTTGGGAAAATATAGCATGAGCATGGATGAGTGAGAACAAAGCAGTAATAACTGGGGGCATCAGAAAAGGCTTCCTGGAGGAGCTGGGATAAGAACCGTGCTTTAAAGGAATCAGGGATTATAGTAGGCAGAGATTAGGAGGGAGTGCATTCCCAGCAAGGCTGTTTAAACTAAGACTAGTTTGTTCGGAAGCTGGAAAAGTAAATAGGAACCAGATTTGAGGGAGGGCTTTAAATGCCAGGATTTTGCATTTTGGTGTAGAGGCAATAAAGAGACATTGATTTTTTCTCCCTTTAGTTGGAGCTAGGGGTGGGGGCATTGTTAGCTCTGTAAAGAATAGTTTGGAAAGAAAAGAGGGATGTTTGGTATTCAAATCTGAAATTTATCTTTTAAAGAGTGATTTTTAGAAATGTGAAAGAAATGGGGATGAGGTATATGCTAAAAATTTAAATTCTCTAGACTACTTTATGTGAATTCTTGTCTTGGAGACCCGCTTTTCAAAAGGCTGTATTGGTAACATTTCATAAGAGTGGCCCTCTGTGACTTAATGTCATGTTGCTATTAGAAAATATGGTTTTTGGAAGGGGATGTGTTACTCCGTGTTCTTACTAGATTATGAAAGTCTATAGCAGCTGTTGCTTCCAAGTAGTTGAATAAGTAGTCCCCTTTTTAAAAACCAAATAAACCCAGATCTATGACTTCATATTTGTAGGCAACTCCCAGTGAAGAAATTCTTTATCATTGTAGATCAAGATCTTTTCAGCCACTTGTACACTTAGAAAGTTGTCAGAGGCAATGAAAAGTTAAAGGGATTTCCCCCCCCCCCCAGGATCCCACAGCCTGTATCTGTCAGAAGCTGGATTGGAACCCATATCTTCCTGTCTCTGAGCCCAGCATTCTGTTTACTATACCATGCTGCTTTTCCAAATGGTACTAATGATTCTAAGTGACAGAAGCTGTAGTCTAAGATATCATCAACCTCATTTTTCTCTACCCAAACAAGGGATGAATCAGTCTGACAGAAAGACTTGATGGTCACTCTTTGCTATTATTCATAGGCTTCTGTTTGACTTTTCATGCATTTCTGGGTGGACAAGGGTACTTTCTGTAATTGCTCATTAGATTTCTGGATTATTATTTGATGTGGTATAAATTTCAGGTTTTTTGCTGGAATAAGTATGTGGGTGCTTATATGATCTACCAGCAGCCAGAAGCACTACTGCTTGAATCCTTTCTTCAAAGCATTTTTTATTGATTATTATTTTTATTGCAATGTGGTGAATAAAGAATATTTTGTAAAGGTACCATTTGTAGCTGAGAGATATGTATTTTCATTTCTATTACCATTAAGTAATCACCAAAAAGCTATCATATCCAACTTTTCCTAAATTCTATTCAGATCCTTTCTTTCTTATCTTTTTTGTTAGTTTTCAAATAGTTTCAGGTTCCCAACATTTATGGTTTTGCTATCTACTTTTCCTAATTCAATTAACTTTTCCTTTTAAAATACCATTTGGTGCATATATATTAAGTACTAACATTACTCAATAATCTGTGGTACCTGAAATTAATCATCTATGGCATTATGTAGTTCCCTTTTAAAATATATTTTAGCTATCTCTATTTTTGTTTAAATTTATTTAGTATTTTATTTTTCCCCAGTAATGTGTAAAAACAGTTTTTAGCATTTCATTTTTAAAACTCTGAGTTCCAAATTTTCTCTCTTACTCCCTTCCCAACCCTTTTTATTGAGAAGGCAAGCAATTCAATATAAGCTAATTTTGTAAAACATGTCCATGCTAGTCTTGTTATGAAAGAAAACAGACCAAAAAAACTCTCAAGAAAAATGAATTTTAAAAAAGTATTCTTCAATCTGTATTCAGACACCACCAGTTCATTCTCTAGGGATGGATAGCATTTTTCATCATAAGTCTTTCAGAGTTGTATTGGATCATTGTATTGCCGAGAATAGCTAAGTCATTCACAGCTGATCATTACATGATATTGCTGTTGCTTTATACATAGTACATTTCACTTTGCATCAGTGAGACTTTCCAGGTTTTTCTGAGAGTATCCTGTTCATCATTTCTTATAGCACAATACTGTTCCCTCATGATCATATATCACAATTTGTTCAGCCATTTCCCAATTGATGGGCATTCTCTCAATTTCCAGTTCTTTGCCACCAGAAAAGAGCTGCTATAGATATTTTTGTACATATAGGTCCTTTTTCCTTTTCATTTTTAAAAATCTCTTTTGGGATACAGACCTAGTAGCGATATTGCTAGATCACAGGGTATGCATGGTTTTATAACCCTTTGAGTATAGTTCCAAATTTCTCTACAGAATAGTTGAATCAATTCACAACTCCATGAGCAATGCATTAATGTCTTATTTTCCCCATATTCCCTCCACCATTTGTCATTTTCCTTTTCTGTCTTATTAACCAATCTAATAAGTATAAGATAGTACCTCAGAATTGCTTAAATTTGCATTTCTCCAATCAATAGTACATTAGAGCATTTTTGTCATATGGCTATAGATCAGTTATCTCCAATTTTAAAGCTGTCTTGTCTGAGATCATGTTTAGAAAGTAAGCTCCTTGACACTTTCGGGGGCGGAGCCAAGATGGCGGAGTAGAAGCAGCAAGGTCCCACAGCTCCCACACCGCCACCCTAAACACCCAGAAAATATGAGCCCAGACAAAGTCTAGGAACGTCTAGGACTCTCAGACTCACAAAAATCCAGAGAACACAGCTCTCGCTGAAGGCAGCTCGGCAGCAGGGGCTCAGCGCGGCCGCCAGAGTGGAGGCTTGGAGCAGGACAGAGAGGCGCAGCTCGCACCTCAGCGGAGCAGAGAACAGCCAGTCCGGCCAGGCAAGGCCCCAGGGCGGCCAGGAGGAGCAGCGGAGCCTCCCAAGCCTCAGCTTGAGTCTACTTCAAAGAAAATCTAAAGCACCGGCCTGAGGGGAGCTTCGGTCAGAGACGGTTAGTGAAAGCTGAAACTTTGAAACTTAATTGGGTGGGTAAAGCAGTTCGGCCATTCTACCCCCGGGGCAAGGAAGCAGTGGGGAAGGGGAACTACTGGAACCAGCAGCAGTGGCCCCCACCAGGCTGCTTCAGAGCCCCCGGCCTGCGCACTCCGCAGGGGGGCTGAATCGATTGATCCGGCTAAGTGCTCTTGTGTTGAGTGGCCTGGATCCAGATCGTGGTCTTGGGGGGTGGTCCT
>JAQQSW010010486.1:0-12981 GCA_028646575.1 Pseudocheirus occidentalis | reverse complement strand
TTCACTTTCAATTACTCTCATTGAATTTGGCTTAGGGAAGAAATAGCACAAACTCTAAACTGGGCATCATGCCACACAGGAGAGTAGGGGTAATGGGGATGAGACGGTGGATGACAAAGGGGAGGGCCAGGTCTGGGGGAGGGATGCTGGAAGCACACACTTCAGTAAAGGGACAGGGACAGGGTAGAGAACAGAACAAGGGAGGGGAGGGATAGGAAGGAGAGACAGACACTCACTGTCACAATATGTCCACTATGAAGATGTCCTGTACAATCACACATCCACAGGCTATATTGAATTGATTTTACTTCCAGTGGGGTGGGTGACAAGGGAGGAATCGAAAGAATCTAGAATTTAAAGTTCTACAAGACCTGCAACTAGGAATTAAGATATACAGGAGCCGGGATAGGGAGATCCTACCTGCCCTACCAGAAAGTAAGAGAGTAGAGCAGGGGAGGGGCTTTACAGTGGGATTGTTGTTTTAGTGTTGGGGCAGGGGAAAGACAGGGAGAAAAATTTGTAATTCAAAAATGTCATAAAAATGAATGATGTAAACAAGAAAAACAAATTTAAAAAATTTTTTTAAATGTTATATAGGGAAAAAAAAACAATATAAGCCAAATGGAAAAAGAAGTACAAAATTCATTGAAGAGAAGAACTACTTAAAAAGCAGAATTGGCCAAATGGTATAGGAGGCACAGAAGTTCATTCACTAAAAAGGAAAAACCAATATTCACTGAATAATTCCTTAAAAATTAGAATTGGGCAAATGTAAGCTAATGACTTTTTGAGACTTAAAGTAACAATAAAACAAAATCCAAAGAATGAAAGCAATAGAAGAAAATGTGAAATATCTCACTGGAAAAAGAACTGACATGGAAAATAAACCCAGGAGAAAGAATTTAAGGATTATTGGACTACATGAAAGCCATGATCAAAAAAAGAGCCTAGGCATATTCTTTCAAGAAATTATCAGGGAAAAGTGTCCTGAAATTCTAGAACCAAGGGGTAAGACAGAAATTGAAAGAATCCATCAATCAATTTCTGAAAGAGGTTCCAAAATGAAAACTCCCAGGAATATTATAGTCAACTTCCAGAGTTCCCAGATCAAGGAGAAAATATTGCAACTAATCAAAAAGAAACAACTAAAATATCATGTTGCCACAGTCAGTATAACACAAAATTTAGCAGTTTCTACATTAAAGGACCCAGGAGTTTGGAATATGATATTCCAGAAGGCAAAGGAGGTAGGATTATAACTAAGAATCACCTATCTAGTAAAACAATCCTTCAGAGGAAAAAAATGGATATTCAATGAAATAGAGGATTTTCAAGTATACCTGATGAAAAGACCAGAACTGAATAGAAAATCTGATATTCAAATGCAAGATTCAAGAGAAGCATTAAAAGGAAAGCAGGAAAGAAAATTCATATGGGATTCCATAAGATTATGTTTCCATTTCTTCATGGAAAAAAATGATACTTGTAACCTTAAAGATTTTCTCATTATTCAGACAGATGGAAGGAGTATATGTTGACAGAGGTAACAACTTTGAGCTGGATATGATGGGATAATTATCTAAATAAATAAAATTAAGGGGTGAGAAAGAGGAATGAACTGAGAGAAGGGGAAAAGATAAGTAGAAAGGGTAAATTATCTGACATAAAAGAGATGCAAAAAAGATTTTTACAATAGCGGGGTAGATGGGGAAAGTAGCAGGGCAGGGGGAACACTTGAACCATACTCTCATTGGAATTGGCTCAAAAAAGGAATAAAACAAAAACTCAGTTTGGTGGTGTCTGTTTCCAAAGCAGTAAAAAAAAAAGGGGGGGGAAAGGATTTATATTTACAAAAATATTTATAGTAGCCCTTTTAGTAGTGGCAAAGAATTAGAATTTAATGAGATGTCCATCAATTGGGGAATGGCTGAAAGAGTTGTAGTATATTATTGCGACTGGATTGTGTTATATGATAAGAAATGACAAGTTGTATGCTCTCAGAAAAACCTGGAAAGACTTAGATGAGCAGACAAAAAGTGAAGTGAGCAGAACCCGGAGAATATTATACACAGTAAGAGCAATGTTGTACAATGATCAACTGGGAATGACTTAGCTATTCTCACCAATAACAATGATGGAAGACAATTCCAAAGCATAAAGAATGCCGTCCGCCTCCAAAGAAAACTGATGGAGTATGATCACAGATCAAAGCATATTTTTACTTTACTTTCTTTACTTTGTGTGTGGGGGGGTGGTGTTTTGGTCTGATTTTTTTCATAACAGGACTAACATGGAAATATGTTTTGCATGACTGTACATGGAAAACCTAATATCAAATTGCATGCCTTCTTAATGAGGGGGTAAGTAGGGAGAGAATTTTGAATTAAAGATTTTAAAAATTGGAGTGGTTATGTGGCGCAGTGAATAGAGCACCAGCCCTGGAGTAGGAGGACCTGAGTTCAAATACAGCCTCAGACACTTAACACAAAACTAGCCTAGACCCTAGGCAAGTCACTTAACCCCAATTGCCCTACCTTCCTCCCCTCCAAAAAACAAAGCAAAAACATAAAGAAATATCTAAATAAAGAAATAAATATTTTTTTAAAATATGAAGACTGGAATAGGGAAAAATAAAATATCAAATAAATAATAAAAAATCATTAAGAAGTATAATATTCATGAGGAATAGGGCAGCTAGCTGATGCAATGGATAGAGTGCCAGGCCTGGAGTCAGGAAGGCTCATCTTCCTGAGTTCAAATCTGGCCTCAGACATTTATTAGCTGTGGAAAGTTATTTACGCTGTTTGCCTCAGTTTCCTCATCTGTAAAGTGAGCTGGAGAAGAAAATGGCAAACCACTCCAATATATTTGGCAAGAAAACCTCAAATGGGGTCACCAAGAGTCAGACACTGAAACAACTGGACAACAAAAGGGATTTTGAGGGGCAAAGGCCCTGGAATAAAGTTTGCGTCATAAAATTGTCAGGGGTGCTGTGGTAAGACAGAGCAACCAGAGTGGAAATTTTCCATCCTGCAATGCAGATCAGCAACTGGGATCTAAGCAGTCTTTGAGAACTTCCTGGGGTCCCTGTGGAGTGACTAGTCCAGTGTGCCTCAGTAAGGCAAGACTCAAGACGTGAAGAGTCTTCCTGACTCTTAGGCTGACAGCATTTCACTAGGTTCCTCTGTCTTTCTGGGTGAGTCTGGTAGGGCTTTGAGTAGGGCTCTAGTGACAGACTGAGGTCTGCTCTCTGAGGTTTATCACTAGGTTCATTACAGGGTGATGGATTTTTCAGTCAAAGACCACCTACTAAGTCAGAGAGGGAGATCAGAGATCCCTCCATCAGACAATCACTGGAACAACACGATGCAGTGAAAAGATGGGTGGACTGAAAGTCAGGGAGACCTGGATTTGAATATCTCCTCCAATAATCCCTAGCTGTGAGATCTGGGGCAAATCAACCTCTTGCTAAGCCTTAGTTCCTTAATTTGTAAAATTGCAATGATGTCTCTACCCTCTATCCTTGTGAGGATCAAATGAAACAATGAATGTAAAATTCTTTTAACAAGTTTTGAAGCAATCAGCAGATATTAGCTGTCACTGCCAAATAACTGACTTCCCACCTTTTCAAACTAAAAATCTTTTCAGAGTGCTTGTCTTTGAGATTTTTTTTTAAAAAGAGAAGCCCGTTTCCTTTTTTCAAAGGGCATGAACTGAAATCTTTGAACTACAAGGAAAGAGGGAAAAATTCTACTAATAATAAATCAGAATAAATGAGAGAGAGAATGATCAAGATAGAGGATGTATGGTTGTCCTCTAGGAACTGAAGTCCCAGAGTGTGATCCAGTAGGCCAACAAGGTTTCCAACAAACTTTATAAAGCCACATTAAAAATCTGAGTGGTAGGCTTTTATGATTTTTATACTTAATTTTTGTAGAGGTGCTAATATCTTACCTAGTTTGGGTTTTTTTGCTTTTTTTTGGAGGGGGGAGGGTAGGACATCAGAAGTAAGGGACTTGCCCAAGGTCACAAAGCTAATAAGCTTTAAGTATCTCAGGCCAGATTTGAACTCAGGTCCTCCTGACTCCAGGGCTAGTACTCTAGTCACTGCACCACCTAGCCACCCTCCCAAATGACTCTTATAAAAGATTTTTATTAATATCTTTTTGTTGTTTTATGCTTATATTTTCCCTTGATTTTCACACCCTCCCCCAACCTGATTCCCCTTACAGAAACATCTTACAACAATTGACCTTTAAAAGAAGCATCTTTCCAATTCTATTGAGTTACTGGAGGGCATCCCTGAGACATTTCACAAACCCCTTCAAATTTTCAAGGGATACAGTTCGATAAGATTAGATCCATTTGCAAACTATTACTGTGTTGCATAAATGAAATAAGATGAAGAATATAAGAAGATTCAATATAATCCAATATCCAATTCCACACAAAACACACAGGAGGTGCAGCCTTGTCTAGCCGTCTGGCATTCATTATCCAGGTAAAAAGCTCCTCCTACCTCCATCTCACATGCTGGGAGAAATGGAAACTCTCCATCACCATCCCTTTAAAGAAGAATCCGTTGTCAAGCAGCCCATACGTGAAACGGGCTCATCTCTGATACTGCTGAATCCATCACTCCCCACCTCCTGACTTCCCTGACTCTTCCATTATGTTCCGATGTGTAAACAGATGGAGAGGCCAAGCCACCTATTCAAACCCTCAGTCTAGCTCTAGCACAAAATGCAAACAGGGAGAAGACCCGGGAATTAACCCGTCGCCTTTACCACAGCCCTCCTTGACAAATCTTGTTTTCTGGCCCCTGCCCCAATAGTCTGCTGCCCACAGGGCCAGCAAGGACATCGCTTAAGGCGAAGAAAAGGGAACAAAAGCCAGTCAATTCTAGTCCCAGCTGGTGCATCCAAGGGATGCATGGATTGTCTTTATCCAAGAGTAACCAATAGAAATACTTTTTTTAATTGAGGAAAATGCATTTAATTCCCCACAAGGCGCCTAGTCCTTGCCCTGGGCTTTTTCTTTCTCTTTTTTTTCTTTTGGCACCAACCTTAAAACAAATAAAAAAGAAGACTTAATAAAACAAAACGGAGCCAGACTCTCACCTGAGGCTGCACCTAGATCGAGGGCGGGGAGAGGATGCAGGAATTACGGAAACCGCCTCACCTTTCTCCTCGGTGTTTAGAGATCCCTCTGGTGGTGTCTGGGCAAAGCATTGCAGGCGGGTGGGGCAAGTATCCTGGCGGGTTTGCGGGGCTAGGATTTCTCCTCCCCACAGACAATCACATGGTGCGAAAGTGGGTGGTCCTCCGTGGGCGGAGAATTGGCCAAGTCCTAGGGTTTTCAGCCCACCTCTAAGCTGGTACAAGTAAAAAGCTTTCCTGGGAAGGCAGGAAGACTGTCCGGCTGGTGTGCGGGTCTCTCTGCCTGTCTGCAGGCCTAGGATCTTACGTTTTGTGTGTCAGAGACAAAGCAGGTCATGGGGACAGTGGTGAGGATCAAGAGCTGCCTGGCTGCAGGGTTGTTACGGAACCAAGTGGCTATCGTCACCGGCGGCGGCACAGGCATTGGCAAGGCTATAACCGCCGAGCTGCTGCACCTAGGTGTGTCCCTGTGTCCGGCCCGGGCTGGCCTGGCTTGGGATGCAGGGGAGGGGGCAGAACTGGAGACATTGAGCGGTAGGGGCAGAGTTGGGGCAGAGGACCCTGGGATATGCTGGGGCAGTTTGTGAGACCGTGGAGATGAAGCGGGGACATAGAGCGAAAGGGACAGCGCAGAAGACCCTCGAGGAGAGACGGGTAAAGGCAAGGCACCTCTGGGTGAGAGAGAATGACACTGAGGCGAAAGGGTAGGGGCCGAAGGGTAGGAGCTGCTGGGGCGCTAAGAGGAGACATGTCGAGGGAACATGAGATGGTGTGGGAGAAGAACTGAGGGGACATTAGGAGGAGAGAGAAAGAGGCTGGTGGGGTCACTATGGAAGAAGATCAGGGGAAGACTTGCAGAGAGGGAAAGGGGATGGTGCAGAGAGGGGGAGGGGGATACTGTTACTCGGCCTGGGGAGCCAATGAGTGGAGAGGGTGAGAGGTTTGCGTAAGAGTGGCAGTAAGAGAGCGACAAATTGGAGGGAAGCTGCAACTCAGTTCCTGAGGTCACTGGGGAAAAGGGCAGTGTTTGGCAGATGTCGGGGCTGTATTCTCTATTGAGAGGAATGGGACCTTTGGAAGAAGTATACTGGCAGGGCATTCATTAATTAATACCTCCAAAGGTTGGAGGCCAAACTGAAAGCCGGGAATTATATTGGCATGCTGGCAGCATCAACTTCCAATATTACACAATTACTTTATATAACGTTTCAAGTCCATGGTCCAAAGTCAATCGCCAACATTCCGCCCACAATTTCGAATAAATTAGTAACTTTCACAGTAGAAAGAGCAGTTTAAAAAAGTGAGAATCATTCGGGGAGGAAAGGGAAGGCTTCTGGGGGAGTTTGCCAAAAAGCTGGCTAGTTTGTTATTGAAATGAGAAGACATTTGCTGTGGAAGGGCAGGAGAGATAAAGAAAGTGACCAGATAAATACTTTCAACAGCTGTGAAAGTGGTCCCTTTAGACAAAAAAATGAAGTAACCTTTTAGACCGGACTTCAGCAGTCTCTTATCTAAGGATTAGGATAATAGTACCAAAACAGGGGGTAAAACTATTAGAATTTACAATGTTCTTGCATAGTTTGTTATATTATGTTTCTTCTTTAATAGCAGTTGCATCTTTTGTTATTCTATTAGGCTTTATTTTTCTATTAAACTTTCTATTAAGTCACCAGATGATTGGGGGTGGGGGAGGTCCTTATATTATTCATTCATCAAAATGTTGCAATATGATTTTGATTCCTCTGTGGGGCCAAAGTCAGACTTGACTCCAAGTCAGCTGTGACTTGATTTTGAATAATGCCTTGCACTTAATTGCTATATTATAACTTTGGGGCAAGTCCCTTAACTTCCTCCCCAGATTTCTCCTCTGGAACAAGCAGAAAATTCTTTTAGTTTCTACTTGTCACAGTTGTTGTGAAGGTCAAGTGACAGAATGTACCCCCCAAGATGCTTTGCAGACTTTAAGTACTGTATATTTTCTTATCACTTTTGAAGAGGCAGAAGGGGTTAAGAGGTATAAAATAGGCAGAGGATCAGGACATAGGTGAGGAGTATAGTGCTGAGACAACAGCATTCTAAGGGTAGCAAAGTAGATGGCATGAGGGTGTCCCTCTTTCTTGGTACTGTATCAGCCTCAGTATGCCTGACATTATGTTCATTCTCTTATTTTTATTTTTCATTCCCAGTTCTAGAGAGATCAGGGCAGCTAGCTGGTATAGTGAATGAGCTCTAGGCCTAGAGTCAGGAAGACCTGAATCAAAATTTGGCCCCAGACACTTCCTACCTGTATGAGCCTGGGCAAGTCATTTAACCCAATTTGCCTCAGTTTCCTCATCTGTAAAATGAGCTGGAGAAGAAAATGGCAAACCACCCCAGTATCTTTGCCAAGAACACCTCAAATGGGAGCACCAAGAGTCTAACACAACTATACAATGACAATGTATTTGGATGTTTTTTTTAATTAATTAGTTTCAGGTTAAGAGTCTCATAGAACTGGAGCTGGAAGATACCTTAGAGACCATCTAGTAAAACCCTTTTATTTAACAAATGAAGAAACAAAGGATTCAGTAAAACTTGGTTACTTGACCTTATAGATCATGAAGGATGAGTAGGTTTACTTCAATTAGGAAAAATGTGTTGTGAGCACTTAGAAAAAGAGACCTCAAAGCATACTAGCCATGACACCATGGAGAAGTCACTTACACTATCTGGACTCTAGTTTGCATCTGTAAAATGGAGATAACAATATAATAGCTACTTCAATGTTATGAGCTTAAAGTGAGATAACAAGGGTAAAGTGTAACCTTTAAGACATTTGTATTCATGTAAATTATCTTCTATTTCCATTCAGTCAGTCTTCTGAGTGACACTGTACCATGAGAATAACTGGGGTAGAGATAGATAAACAAGCTGTCTCACCCCTCCTGTACTCTACTGGTTCATTTCCCTTCTCCCAGTCCCACACTATGGCTATCCAGTCAGGTTCTGCCCTAGGCCTCTCTTCTGTCTCTACACTCTTTCCCTTGTGATTTGATCCACAGCTCTGCCCTGCATTCAATTATTAGCTGCTTTGTGGATAACTCCAAAGTATCTATGCTACTTTCTCCCCTGAGTCCCTGACCCACATTTGTACCCACCTACTGGGCATTTGTGCATATGGGTCCCGCCAGTCCCTCTCACTCAACACATCCAAATCTGATATCATCCTCCTCAACTTCTCCAAACCTGCCTCCTCTTCCCCTTCCAGTATCCCTGGTTCTGTTGGTGACACCACCATCCACCTCGTTACTCAGGTTTGAAACCTCAGATGTTAATTCTTTCTTCCCTCTCCTTTACTCCTAACATCAGTTTAGTTGCAAAGCCCTACCTATTCCACCTGTGAAATATCTCTCATGCCCATCTACTCTGCTAAGTATTCTGCTACACTTATTAGAGGCTTTATGATTTCTTCCTGTATTCTTTAACTACTCTCTGCCTCCATTCTTTTCTTTGGTCACTTAATCCTTTTAAACAATTGCCAAAATAATCTTTCTTGTCCTTAGACCTGACTATGTCACTCCTCTGTCACTCCTCATTGCACTGATGATAAAATAAAATTATTTTAGTCCAGCATTCAAGGCCATCTGTATCCTATTCTCAAATTACCTTTCCAGTCCTATTTAATCTTTGTTCCACTTTAAGTATCTTTGTGCCAGCCAAGCTTGTCAGCTGTCCCTGGACCTTATTCCTGGTCTTTCCTGTCTTTTCTCATTCATGCAGATCACCCCACACACAGGGTATGCATCTTCTTCATAGTTCTATCTGCTGAAATTCCTCTCTTCAAGGCTCAATCTAGGTGCAAGTTCCTCTATGAAGCCTTATTTTCACCAGTCCAGCTCAAAGGGATCCCCCCCCCACCCAATTCCTTACAACCCATTGTCTGGATTTTTTCTTTACACTTGTCACAGAAAACATTGATAATGATATAGAAAGATAAATACACCTTATTCCTTCTTGCTAGGATATAAGCTCCTTGAAATCAGAGAAAGTAATTTTTCTTTTGTGTAACCACCCAGTGCCTTGTACATTTTTTTTCTATGGTCTGATTTCTTCAGTTTTATAAATTCTGTTGCAGAAGTTCCTGCTACACATAAAGATGTACAATTCCTCAGTGACTTAGAGCTATAGAGAGTTTGCCTGTGGCAGAGAGAGGTTAAGTGATGCCCATGGTCACACAGCCAGCAGGTGTTAGAGAAGGGACAATTCAAATCGTCCTGATGGCCTTTATCTACTACATCATACTGCTGCTTTTGCCTTGCAAATAGCAACTGCTTAATAAATGTTTGTTGAATAAAAAGAGAAGAGAGCATTCTTGAACTTAAAAACTACAGAGTGAGAACAAGGACTTTTTTCTTATTTTAAATCAACCAAGCAATAAACATTTAGTAAGCACTTACTGTATAACAGACAGTGTCACAAATTATCCTGAATGCATTCATAAGGAATTCCTTTATGGCAGGGGTCCTTAACCTGAGACCAACAGATCCCAAAGGAGCCTTGGATGGATTTCAGGGGTCCATGAGATTGTTTTCTAAATATTTTGAGAAATGAATATTAATACAATTAGTTTTCTTTGCAATCCCATGTGTTTATTTTGCATGTTTAAAAATAGTATTCTGAGAAGTGGTCCCTAATCTTCACCAGCCTGCTAAAGGAGGATTCATGAGAAAAAGTATAAGAACTCCTATGTTATAGCAAAGGTATGCGAACATGTCATCAAGTTGTTTTGTGGATAGAGCAATATGGTAATGAAACACATGGTGTAGATAAAAGTTTGTATCACCTGAAAAGATCTGTACTCCATGGCCAGGCATATCACAGGCTTAACAACTGAGCAGAAAAAAGTTATTTACATCTTGTATTATATATTCTGCAGGAAGACATTAGATTTTGGGGAGGTCAACATCATTGCTGTTTTAAAGATATCCAAACCCTTCCTGTCTGCGTGATTTTCATGTAGGTCATCCTTCAGAGGAAGACCATTAGCACATTGGGTAGATTCTTTATGAATGACTTATGGAAAGACATAAGAATTGCATGGAATGAGAATGCAAACTGTAGATGGTCTTTGATCTGTTAATGGAGTACCCAAACTCCACTGGGTTATGGATTCACTGAAATATGTGTGATTACTGCTAAAGTTGGCAACAGCTAATGAGGTTTTAAAAATTCAATTTATTTTTTATATTCAATTTTATTCCCTAATAAGATTGTTTTATTTGTTTGGTTTTCTTGCCAGAATGTAATGTAGTCATTGCCTCCCGTCGATTTGATGTATTAAAATCTACAGCAGAAGAGTTGAATGCTGCCCGCCTTCCCTCCAACCCAGCCATTGTGACTCCCATCCAGTGCAATATTCGAAAAGAAGAAGAGGTAAAGTTAATATCTCTAAAAGTTATGAAAATTATGTGGAGAGTATATTATGGTCCTAAGTACTTCTTTGATATACTTTTTTCATCCTAACATACTATCGATTAGTAAAGATGCTTGGGAAATTGTTTATTTCTCTTTATCAGTTTTTTCTGGTTAACATCAGATTAACCATAAATACTTTTTTCTTGGAATCCTTGTTAATAATTTTTCTAAAACATACACTTTCTTGCTTTTCAAAGTATAGCATATTCAAAAGAAGTAAATCTAGCAAACTATCCATATCTGCAAAGTCCTTCTTTCACACTCACTTCACATATCTAATCCATAAGCAAATCTTTTTTGTCTGCTTTCACAAGATCTCTCTCATGTCTCCTCTCCACTCATAAAATCATGTGTGTACATATATAATATATGTATATATAATATATGTGTGTATATACATATACACATGTACATGTACATATACACACACTTTCCTAAGGGGAAAGAAAAGACATCTGGTAATCAATAATTATCAGACTATTAATTTATATTTCTATGACATTCTAGAGCAGTGGTTCTCAACCTTCCTAATGCCATGACCCTTTAATACTCATATGTGGGCATATCTGCATGTGGGTGGAACTGCCTGGAGACAGATAGAAGAGCAGTGTCTCGATTCCTAAAACCTTTGGAAATATGTGCTTTCCAATGGTCTTAGGTGACCCCATTCAAACCCCAAAGGGGTCGTGACCCACAGGTTGAGAATCACTGTTCTAGAGGCAACTAATGTAGTAGACCTGGAATTAGGAAGCTCTGAGTTTAAATCCATCCTCAGATGCTTAGCACTGTGAATTTGGGCAAGTCACATAATCTCAGTTTCTTCAAGTATAAAATGAGGATAATTATAGGAAAAATATAGGGTTATTGAGAAGATCCAATGAGATAATATTTGCAAAGGTACTTTACACAGTTCCTAAAACATAGTAGGCATTGCTTCTGATGCATGGTAGGTGGTATGTAAATCTTTACTCCCTTACAAAGTTTGCCAAATAGAGCCCTCACAATAGCCCTGGAATGATGTAGGGAGTACAGGTATTATTATTTCTGTTTTACAGATGGGGAAACTGTTGTTGAGACAAGTGAACAAACTTCCCCAAGGCCACAAATCTAAATGAGTTACATTTGAGCAATGTTTTCTTACTCACTTACCTTCTATTGCTCTTAATCTGCTGGAGAAGGAAATGGCAAACCACTATAGTATCTTTGCCAAGAAAATGGGAGCCAAGATGGCGGCGCAGAAGCAGCAAAGTTTCTCAGCTCCCACACAGCCAACTTAAATACCCATAAAATAGGACTCTAAACAAATTTTAGGGCTCCCAAATTCACAAAAATACAGAAAACACATCTCTCGCTGACGGCAGCTTGGCAGGTGGGGCTCATCACAGCAGGCTCAGAGCTGAAACCAGTCCAGCCTGAAACCATGGCCTGGCCCCACAGTGGTCTAGAGGAGCCACAGCTGGAATCTCCAGGAGAGTGGATCAGCAGCTGACGAGGCAGTTTCCAGATTTATCAAGCCAGAAGAAATAAGGCTAAGAGAAAGGTCAGTGGAATTTGGCTTAATTGCGGGGAGAAAAGCAAGTCTGGCCAAAGTGCTCCCAGGGCAAGGAGGCAGCGGGGAACTGCCAGGAAGGACTGCAAGCAACAACTGCCTCCACTGGGCTGCTTCAGAGCTCCTGGCCTGCAGATAGCAGGGGGGCCAAGGCAATTGATCAGGGCCAAGGGTTCTTGCGTTGAGTGGCCTGGATCTGGATCGCGGTCTTGGGTGGTGGTCCTGGGGTGTGCTTTCAGGGAGCCAAAGCTGGTGGGGGCTGTAGCATCACCTAATAGATCTGGCAGCAGTGAAAACCCCAGTGATTTGGGACAGAGCTTTCCCCCCTGGAAGCGGAGTTCCACAGAGCTAAAAAATCAAGCAATTAATTGAGTGGCCAACATGAGAAAAAGGAAGCTAAGTAAGAACAGCAATAAAACTCCAGAATCCTTTTTTGGGGACAAAAAGGATCAAAGCATGGAATGGGAAGAAGACCACACAGTGAGAACTCCCACACCAAATGCTTCCAAGAAACATGAAGATTGCCTACAAGCTGTAGATCAACTTAAAAAGGACTTTGAAAACCAAATAAGAGAAGTGGAGGAAAAATTGGGAAGAGAAATGAGAATGATGCAAGAAAATCATGAAAAGAGTCAACAACCTGACTGAAGAAAACAACACCTTAAAGAGCAAATTAACTCAAATGGCAAAAGAGGCCCAAAAAGCCAATGAGGAGAAGAATGCCTTAAAATGTCGAATTTGCCCAATGGAAAAAGAATCTCAAAAGCATTCTGAAGAGAATAATTCCTTCAGAATTAGAGTGGAGCAAGTGGAAGCTAA
>JAQQSW010010485.1:0-12981 GCA_028646575.1 Pseudocheirus occidentalis | reverse complement strand
AAAGAACAAAAGCCCCCGAGCCCCATCTCTCAGCCCTGCTCCAGGGTCCTGTGGGCTGTAGGCTGATGGAGGAGGGTGGCTGGGAGAAGCAGGGCAGAGGCCCAGGGTTCTGGTCCTGGAGGCTCTGCCAGTAGCTACCGCTGGGTCTCAGTGTCACCATCTGTAAAATGAGAGGGCTGGCCTCTGTGGCCTCAGAGCAAGGCAGACCAGCAGAGTTCCTGCCCCTCAGGCAGGCACTGGTTTAAGGAAGACATGCAAATCTTTTCTTCTGGGCAACACACCCAATTATCCCATACAAAGACTAATGCTTGATGCTGTCAGAGGGAACTAATGGAGCCTCAGTGGGTTTCCCCTCCCCTCCCCTTCAGAGCACCTCCTTTCACCTCATCTCACCCTCCTTTTTTTTTCTTTTTTTTCTTTTTGGAGGGCAACTGGAGTTAAGTAACTTGCCCAAAGTCACACGGCTAGTAAGTGTGTCAAGTGTCTGAGGCTGGATTTGAACTCAGGTCTTCCTGACTCCAGGGCTGGTACTCTATTCACTGCGCCACCTAGCCGCCCCATTGAATCTCACCTCACCCTCACTGAGTGATCAGAATTAATATGTATAGACTGTTTAATTTTTAAAACCATCTTGTTTCTTTTCATACAAATACAAACTCCTCCACCAACGTTCCCCAAGGCTGTGCCATCAGAACATAAGCCCTGGAACATCCCCCTCAAGGCTACAGGCTTCTTGGGGAGACCTGAGCACCAATGGGAAAAGACCCAACAAGAACCTCACCAGGCAAGAAGTTGTGCTGGAGGCCGAGGCCTCTGTTGGGAGATGGGACAAAGGTCCTTTAGCATGGGAGCTCCTCCTTCCATGAAGCCTTCTGATCCAGACCAAGTGAAGGCTCCCTCCCCATGCACAACGGTACTGAAATCCTGCCCCCCGGGATATACTAATCACATGACCATGGGCAGCCTGTGAGTCTGTTTCTTCATCTACAAAATGGGGATAACACCTATGGGACCGATCTCACTAAGCGGTTGGATCACATGAGATGACGCATGGACAGAGCTCTGTGAACTTTAAAATGCCATCTAAATATGAGATATTATTTTCATGACCATCCCCACACATCTTGGTATCCATCCGACCTCCCCAAGGGCCAAAGACGGTTTTGTTTCTCATTTGTTTTAACAATTCACATTCAGGTTAAGTTATGAGTTCCCTCACAACAATGCTGTGAGGCTGTCTATAACTCAGTCGTGGCCACACGGTGAGGGCCCGCAGGGGCTCCTTCTGCTCCCTCCCCAGACTGCTCCCTGAGGGCCCCCAGGGCGGTGCTGACTGGAGAAGCGTGCTCTTAGAAATGGAGGGGCCAAGCGGAAAGGCAAAGGGCCGGGCTTCCCCGGGGTCTCACCTGCAGAAAGCTGAGGAGGGGCTCACTTCTGGTCCCCCAGCATGGCTGCTCTCCTCAAAACTTGGAATATCGACCGCTTTCAGTGAGGACGCCACACTCGTGGGACCCGTGGCTTCATCGCTGACATCCACGGACAGATGGACGTCTCCGCTCGAAAACCTGGAGTCGTCCTGCCTCAGCAAAGCCGAAGGCTCTTGGTTCTCACCCGGCGAGTCCCAGAACAGGCTGGCCCCTGGGAGGAGGAGATGCGAACGGTGCTGAGAACCTTCTCTTGGCCGTCACCTTCATGAGGCAACTACACCAAGTCCATAGGAAGTTTGCCAGGACAAAATGAGACCTTTAACAATCCAACTGTGGTCGTGAGAGGAAACTAAAGCTTGCAAACGGCCCGTACATTTTAACTTTCTGAGCTCATCTACTACTTTGTATTTGTTTTTAACAAATTCTGAATGGTTTCCAGACAAATGTCAAACAACAATAACTGCTCACAGACCTGGGACGGAGGTGGGTGTTATGGGTGATTATTCCCATTTTGCAGTTGGGGAAACTGAGGCAGGCAGACTTGCCCAGCGTCACACAGCCAGCCTCACACTGAGGCTGGATTTGAACTCAGGTCTTCCTGTGCTAAGCCCAGGAAGGCTCTGTCCATTGTGGTGCCTCTAGCAGCCTGTAGCTTATTCTTCCTAAAAGTGCGATTATGGAGAAATGATATCCGTGTGCTACCTCCAAGGCCCATCCCCCACAGCCCGTTTGGCTCAGGACTACATGCCGGGAGCCCACTGACAAGACAGCAACTGCTCCCCCTCCCATCCACCATTTCCACTAAGACCCACCTGGGGACTCCCTGCTCCCCTCCTCTCTGGTCCCTCTATTACTGCCTGGGAGCAGAGGGTAGCGGAGCTTGTCTGCAGCACAGAAGAGCAAGGCAATAAAGCTGGGCAGGTGGGAACACGCCTATCTTGTGTAGCCACTCCCTTTTATAAGGCCCAAAGAATGGGACTCGCCCAACGTCATACGTGCATGGAAGGACAGATCAGGAAATCCGGTTTGGAATCTGAAGACATCATTCTCTCCACTGCCCATTGGCTTCAGTCTGGCAGCCCCAGATGGCAGAAGGCTCAGGATGCCAGGCGGGAGTGGGACCTCTTATTTGGAAGGCACAGGAAAAATTGGAGCCTGCACAGAAGCAGCAACCACAGCCATGGCAGAGAAAGAAGGCATGGGAGGAAGGAAAATGGGATGGAGAGGATCAGGAACAGGCCCCTGGAGAACATGCCCATGATGGGACTAAGAAGAGAACAGAGCAAGAAGCAGCAGCCAAGGGTTGAGGCAAGAGAAGAGGAGGGACGAGCCCAGCAGGAGGGACGAGAGGCGAGTGCAATCAAACACACAGACCATCTCCTCCCCAGCAGCGGCCTCTGAGACACATCTGGGTAAGGACGGACTCATTGAAGACTTCTCCCTCCTCCTCCCCTCTCTCCTCCTTTTCTGCCTTTCACTCTATCCTATCTCTCGTTTGCTTGGGCAGTTATGTGGTGCTACAGGGGACAAAACATCAGGCCTGGCGTCAGGAAGACTCGAGTTCAAATGCGGCCCCAGACGCCTCCAAGCTGCCTGACCCTGGACAAATCACTTAACCCTGGTGGCCTCAGTTACCTCATCTGTAAAACAAGCTGGAGAAGGGAATGGCGAACCATGCCAGTATCTTTGCCAAGAAAACTCCCAATGGGGTCACGAGGAGTCAGGCAGAATTGAAATGACCAAATGACACCGAGGTTCTGCTTCTCCGTAGCTGGCCGCGCCGTCTCCCCCGCAGGACCGCGAGATCCACGAGGGCAGGAACTGCCTTTTCCTCTGCTTCCTCAGCACTTACACAGGGTCTGGCACACAGTGGATGCTTAACAAACGTTAAGGACTGAGGGACTTGCTGGGGATGTTGGAAGAGGGGATTCTCACAGAGGTATAAGCTGGACTTCTAACACTGAAATTGTACAATTCCGAGTGACCAGAGAGGAAGGCATCATCACCAGCCCCTGGGGATTCGGCAGTGGGGATAACCTGGGTCGGATTCAAGCATATCTGGAGTCAAAACCACCAGATGAATCAGGAGCCCTGGATACAAATCCTGACCCTGGTTCTTTCTGATCCTGTTTTAACTCTATACCTGGAAATCTCAGTACAATACGTTGGGTAAACAACTCAGAATGATTCTTCCAAGACACAAAATGAGGAGTTACCTGTGCTCACAGCGATGCTTACACTTTTCCTCAGGTGCAGGCCAGAAGGTGCCTGGGCCCCCATGGAAACAAATTCTACCTGCTGCTCGGCTTGCATGGTGCCATCAGCACCAGCTGCCTTGGGGTTGGGGTGAGGAGACGTTGCTTCTAACAAACGCTGAATCTGTGCCAAGTGAAAAGCAGACCAATTAACTGGGGTGCAACCAATCAACCAAGAAGGTGACATGAGTCTGAGGACTGAAAAAAGCTGAAGCTCTGAGCACTTCTCAGAGACGGATCCACTGCAGCCCCAGAGGGACCCACCAGCAAACACACTCACTCACCACGAGTTCCTTCTACCCCAATGGGCTGCCTCTCAACTTACCACAGGCCTATGAATTTATCCTTACTTTGACTATGACCCCAACTCTTGCCCCCCAGAATACATCAATAATAGTGTGTTCTATGGAGAAGCTGGAATGACAAATAATTTAATATTTGCTCTTATTGTACCCAAAACGGCTCAGTGGAGCTGCCTCAGAGGCGGGAAGACCCAGGTTCCAGCCCTATGTCTGCACTATGCTAATTCTCAGGACCTGGCCTGGTCACCGAGCTTCTTGATACCCCAGCCAATCCAAGCTGCCGAGAAGACATCCCTCTACATTGGAGCAAGGTCCTAATGGACAGGTTCCTGATCCTAGGATGGTCCAGGAAAAGAAAAAAAAAGAGACTTAACCACAAAGAAACATCTCTTATTCCTCGAAACTAAGAGCATACATCCAGATACGCTGACATAGGTAATAGGTTTTAGAGCTAGAAGGGGTCTAAGAGTTGGTCTAGACCAGTGCCTGTATTCTAGAGACAGAAATGGACTGAGAAGCAGCTTGCTGAGGGTCATCCCAACAAGGAATTGGGTCTGCCCTCAAAGAGCTTACATCCTGCTGGAGGACCAAGACCACATACACAAGTGAATGCAAAGTCATTTTATGCCAGAGTGCTAATAACTAGGGGACCCCAGAATTCAGAGACTTAGCAGCCTTACCTGGAACCCCCCTACAACATGTCTGACAGTCACCCAGTTCCCTTTCTCGCTCCCTCTCCCCTTGCCCCAGATACCTGGCTCCCTCGGCCATGGCTCTCATCTTGACATCTGGCCTAGGTTCCTCTACACCATCAGGGAAAGCCTGAGAAGGCCATGGCCCCTGAGCTGTGCTTTCAGCCCAGTTAGGGATCCTACAGGGGCAGGTGAGGAGAGAGCACACCCCGGACCTGGGAACCCCTTGGGCAGAGAGCCAGAGGCGGAAGAGCTGGCAGCACCAACACATGCCAAGTCCTGAGCATTTCTGCACCAACAAGTATGGTTAATAATACCATCATGAATTTGGTTATGGAATGAAGACTATCTCATATTAATGCTTGTTAGATTTGGTAAGACTTTTGCTTTGTTCTAATGACTTTAATGGATTGTGTCAGTAACACAGACTCAGTCTAAATTTTTTTTTTTCAGTTATCACCAGATTTCTCTTCCCCAAGTTTCATCATCACTGTGCACCTTTCTAATGTGAGCTGGCATATGTCAATCTTTAGACAAGCTTTCTTCTATCATTTTTTTTCCTCTGGACTTGCACCAAAACCTACCCCATAAGGAAAATATTGTGTTTGCTGTAGAAGAATCAAGGAAGCACAGACTCTCCAGTTTGGGGGAGACTTCAGAGGCCATGGAGGCCACCATACTCCTCTCCAGACTGCCAAGGGGGCACCCAGGAGCTTCTCATCAGAAGGACACAAGCACCCCATGGCAGAGGGGTCCAGGAGCATTCCACTTTCAAAAAGCTTTCATCGTAAGCAAGATTTTCAGGACGTCAGACCTACATCTACCACTTTATCAACTCCAACTGAAATGAGGTATTTGTAAATTGCTTAGCACAGCACCTGGTACAGAGTAGACCCTTATTAAATGCTTATCCCTTCCTTTCCATCCATTGCTCTTGGTTGTGTCCCTGGGGGCCAGCAGACCTAATCTAATTCCTCTTCCATATGGTAGCCTTCCAAATATTAGCCAGGAAAAAACTTTGACATATACCTTTGCCACTATCTGACACCCTACCAGGGTGACCTAGGCCTGGACCTTCAGAAATCCTGCCTACCCATCCCAGGAAACTCAATGCACTCACCAAAAGGACTTGCCGTGGTGCAGAGCTGCCCAATGTGGGGACACCTGAGTGAACTCTGCCCTCTCTCTAGGCAGCCGTAAACCAGGCTCCAATCCATCCAGCTATCCCCCACAAGGGCAGGACTTGTCCAGCTTGGGCAAAAAGCTTGAGCCAAAGTACCTTGGATGGCCACTATCCCTCAGGGTGCGTTGTCACCTTAAGGAAATGTAAGCCCCTACAGGGCAGACACTTTGGCATTTATAGCCCCAGCACCTAGTATGGAGGCATTTTAAAAAGGCTGAAATAATTAAAGACAAGTATCATGTCTCCAGAGCTATCACCTTCTCTTTTCACCCTGGGAAACATTCACAGTTCTTTCAACCCATCCCTATAAAACATGAGCTCAAGAACCTTGACCACCTCAGCTGCCCTCCATGCAATACTCTGCATAACACGTGGTGCCCAGAACAGGGAGGTATTTAGCCAGAATATTCAAAATTTGAAACAAATCCTAAACATTCTTCCTTCAAGTCCCCAACTCTTTTAAGCGAAGCCGAAGAGATTGGAGTCCCTTAAAAACAAAAACATAAGGAGCAAAGGACAACGTGCATTCATTTTCTAGAGAAGTTGATTATAAAATAATGCCAAACCAACCTGAGCCTGAACTAACTTCAACTGTCGGTCTTGCTCTTTAAGGAACCGGTAGGCATCTGGAGATAATCCCATCATTCCATCATCAGCTTGCATCTTGGGTGTGGACTGGCATGTTGGGCAAGGCTGTGGATTGCTGGAGTAGGAGGCGAGTCTCCCCACAGGTGATAAGTCTAAAGCGTTACAATTTCCCATGCCCCCTTGCTGTCTCTGGATCATATGGCTGCCTGAAGAATTTACAGGGTTATGGCACACAGCTGGACAGGCACTCGGATGAAATGGATAGGCACCATCCTGAAAAGCATTAGCCTGGCTTTCCTGAAAGGGCCCGTGTTTATGTATCCCTGACCAAACGTTCATTCCACCACACTGCAGATGTCCGTGATGTTGACAGCAGCTGCAAACATTACTGGGGCAGTAAGATGATGCTGGGGGGGCAGGCCCCTGAAGTTCCGTGGGCCTGCCAAGATTCTGGGATGAAAGAGCAAAACCGTGGGGGAGCCACTGTGGTGAAGGAGAGGCCTGCCCAGAATGCAGCATGGAGCATGGTACAGGAAGGGCCCCTTGCCATGTGTCTCTATCTGAGAAAGTGTTACGGTTTTCACAAGACTGTTTCAGTTTCTGCACTGATGTCTCAGGAGACAATGGTTTGGGGAGCCCTGAGGGAGAGGGTGGAGATAAGCAAAGTGGCCCTGAAGGACTCCTGGTCGGGGGGCCAGCTTGGCCTTGGGGAGGCGACTGCTTTTCTCTCGGTGGTTTCGAAGAAGGGGCTCCTGGGCCTGACTGACTTGGGAGCTGCCCCAAACGAGGCTCCTCAGCTTCATGAATGGGGCTCTGTTTCTCATCACAATGCTGAGGAAATGAGCTCATCTGTCCTGGATACTGCAGCAAGGAAGGGCTGGTTTTGCAATCAGCCCTTTTCTTATCACTGAGTGGTGGGCTTGAGTCCACAAAACTACCATCCAAAACCAGAGAGAGCTCAGGGACTGAAGGATGGATGGTAGAGACCTGGAAATAAAAATGGGCAAGGGGGTGGGTGGAGACAGAATTGATCATTCTTTTAAGCACTTGTCACCTTACTCAGACAGTTAGCCACTAAGCACAAAAATCCCAGGTAGCACATCTTCAAAGGGTGAGTTTGACATGGTCTAAATGAATGGCCCTGCACTGCCTGCCTTCCCTCAGGATAGGGTCACCAGACACCAGGCCTGCCTTCATCAAGGCCAAGAAGTGGCCACCAGAGTGACGTTGTTGAGAAGGCGAAACAAAACCAGTCTCTCACTGGGGTCATTTAGTCTAAACCTCATGCCAGCATTAATGCCCACGCCCATCACCTTCTCCAGAGAAAACCTATCCCCCCTTTCTGCCATCTCTCTTCCCCAGTTTCCATGTTTGTAGCTCTTTTAAGGGTTTTCCTCAAGGAACCACATGACATCAATAGTGCCAGTATGACCATTCCCATTTTAGAGGTGAGGAAACTGAGGACCACAGAAGCTAAATGACCTGTCCAAGGTCACACAAACCAGAAGTGCTGCTTCCATGGGGAATGGTAGCAAGATGAGATAAAGAGGTGGAAGGGACACACGGAGCTTAAAGCTTCTGCCCTTACAAAGACCTGCATCTTCTTTATGCCCTCTGGGCACTAACCTTCCAGCCCCACACCCTGGCTAGAATACCTTCTGACTCACTGGGTGAGGATTAGGAACTGGTCTTGGGGACAAATCTTCATCCTCCACACCGGAGTCATGGTCGCTTACAGAGAGCTGCTGCCCTGGGGACTTCTGGGAAGCCCTGATGGTAGAAGGAGATAAAAAAGAGCCATCAGCCACACATGGGCATCTTCTGGTCTCCAGAAGTAAGACCAGCAAGCAGGCAGCAAAAAATCCTCTCCCACGACTATTCACTGTAAATAGAAGGATTAGTACTAAGAGGCCTAAGGACCAGGTGCAGGTTACAGCCAAAAAGCCTGGAAAGAGGCCTTACTAGACCTTCCGGAACCTGCTGAAAAAGGCAAGTCAGCAAGCATTTATTAAGCACCTACCCTACTATATGCCAGGGACTGCTAGGGATATACAAAGGCAAAAGGTAGACCCATAACTTTCTAGTCAAACTCAAAGAGTATATTTAATGCAAAAAAAAATGTAGTGGAAATAACCTGGAACTTGAATTGAGACTGAGATGAACCTGTGTTCAAATCCCAGCACTAACTCATACTGACCATATGACCCTGGGCAAGTCATTTAACCTGTCTGACCGTCATTTTTCCTATCTGTAAAACATGAATTAATGCACCCAAGTCTGTGGTGAGGAAAGTGCTTTGTAAATTTGTATGAGGACACTAAAAAGATTCAAGTCAAGGAATATCCATTCATGCCTATTCTGATCAGCAAGTCACATTCCAAAGCAGTTTTCTCAGTTGATCTACTCATCCATTACTGAGCATTTGCTAAGTCTCTGTGGGCCAGGGGGTTGAGGACCAGACACAAAGACACAAGTGCCTGCCCTCTGGGAGCTTACATTCTGTCAAGAGAAATCTCCATATGGACAAAGGTATAGAGATGAAATAGTCATAAAACAGCCACAAGGGGAGTATTTTCACCAGAAATATTTACAGGAAAGATGGGGAATTTGAGGTTTTAATTTTTCAATATGAAATCTTAATTACATAGTAACTAAAAAGGCACCCTTTACCTCTTCATCACATGATTCCTGGAGACTTGGTTAAAGAAGGTTGCTTCTGCAGCTGGGTTTTCTGAGCTCAGTTCAAACTGGAGAGAGCTCTTCTGGGAAGGCTCGACATTCTGACAAAGACAAGTCAGAGGTGTTAGGGGAATAGAAATGCCATCAGGTCTACATTTCCTGGCACACAAATGACCAATGGAGTGTTCCCTCCCACAAAAAGGACACAAGGAGACAAGCATTCCTGTTACATTGCCACCCTTGAGTTCCAGGCTTGATCTGGCTCTGAGAAATCAAAGTAGTCACATAGCTATCTGCCACCCAGAGATAAGAGAAGAGAGACAGAGCCAAAGAGCCAGAGAGCCAGAGAGAGAGAGAGAGAGAGGAGGAGAGAAGAGAGAGAGAAAGAGGGAGAGGGAGAGAGAGAGAGAGGAGGGGAGAAGAGAAAGAGAGGAGAGAAGGAGAGAGAGGAGAGAAGGAGAGAGAGAGAGGAGAGAGAGAGAGAGAGAGAACAGAAGAGAGAGAGAGAAAAACAGAGACAGACAGAGACGGAAAGATAGACACACAGAGAGAAAAACGGAGACAGAGAAAGAGCAGGAGACACAGAGACAGAGAGAGAAAGAGAGGAGACAGAGACAGATAGAGAGAGGAAGACAGAGCAAAGGAGGAAAGAGAGGAAGAAGGAATTGACCTGACTTGAGTGAACATAACCATTTTTTTTTCTTGATCTGTTTGTTCCAAGAGGGAAACCCCCCCAATATATAACACAATGCATTAAAATGATAATTGATCTGTATAATTCTAAAGCTACCTGTCAGCAAACATGGGGTTAAGCAAAATACATGAAAATGACAAACAACTTGAAAGCAGAAATAAGCCAGTAATGTGAATGCCAACTGGCCTATGACTCATGACTTGAAATCATCCCCCATAACTTGACCAATGAAGAACTTCCAAATTTCTTCCTACAAGGTCTATGAGGTGACCCCAGGGATCCCCACAGAGAATTCTCCTCATGGAGATCTCCAGGTACTGTGTCAGGCACTAGAGATTCCGATAAAAAGAGATCCCTGTGCTCTTGGGAAGACAACTATGTAAACAAGTCCATAAACAGTCATTTCTGGGGGGGCTCTGCCAGCACCTCCATAGACAGAGCAGTACCTGAGATGAGCTCTGCCAGAGACTAGGGATGACTTATAGAAGGTGAGGAGTGAACACATTCCAGGCATGAGGGAGGCCAGCCTGGGCAAAGAGAAGGACAGGGGATGGCGGGGTGCCACTGTGACAAGACCACAAGACGCATGCAGTGTTGGGATAGGAGTAACATAGACAAGGCTGCAAGGGTGAGTGGCAGGGAACCAGATTGAGAAGGGTTTTAAATGCTTGGTGAAAAGTTTTCATCTGATCCTAGAGGTAACAGGAAGTCACTGAGGTTTACTAAGTAAGGCTGTGACATCATTTGACTTGTGCTTTGGCAAATGAAGGAAAGACTGGAGGGAAGAAGATTAATTGGGAAGTGCATACACAAAGGCAGGCAAGAATACAAGGGTGTGTGTGTGTGTGTGTGTGTGTGTGTGTGTGTGTGTGTGTGTGTGTGTGTGTGTGTGTGTGTGTAGAAGGGGACAGCTATGAGAGGCTGGGGCAAATGTATTTTCAATAATATAGGGCACCAACTGGACACATCAGGTAAGGGACAGTGAGTGAGGAATCCAGGCTGGAGGGAGGTTCTGAGCCTCAAAGACAGTGGCAGCCTTGAGAGAAACGCAATTCAGTGGAGAGGTGGGTTTTGAAGAACAGATGAGTTTTGTTTTGGACCAGATGAGTTTCAGGTATCTGTGAAATATTCAGTTTGAAAGCCCTACTGTATCTCTGAGATCTTCCCCGGCTTTTTAAAAAGGGCCCTCCAAAGCATCTTAGGACAGAGTGTCGGGCCCTCCCCATGCCTGCAACAGTAGCTGCTACTGCCCAGTAGTTCTGTTACTGGTTTACATCCACCCTGAGGCTGTCTCAGAAGAGCCCACACTCTGGCTGCTTCTAGATCACAGAGCTCTGAGGCTGCTCATGGGCTTGCTGGCCCACGCTGGCACTGGATTTGCTAGTTATTCCCTTTCCTATTTCCCATGATTGCTTATTGACTTTCTGTGCAGTGCTGGGGCCAAGAAGTCACTTGCTACAGCTTCTCGTTGGTCAGGGGGTTAATTTCGAGTTCTTGTTAAAGGAGGGGTAGAGGAGCTGGGTGGTTTTCCTCTGGGCTGGCAGCCGCCGCCATCTTGTCCACCACTCCTAGCTCTTCTTCCATCCATGCTCTAACTAGACACTGCTTTGGTCTGTGTGGGTTTAAATTACACATGGACCTAAGTGAAAACAATTTCAATTCCTTCAATTTGATAGAAAATATTCCAACCCTGGCAAAGGAGTAGAAGGATGGGGCAATAAAGGCCTGTCCAAAGAACAGAGGCTGCCACAGACATCTGTATGTCATTGGCCCATTTTCAGATGAGTCGAGCCAAGGGTCTATGGAGAGCGGCCTCAGCAATGCCCTTTGTTCTGGCCTCAGCCATGTACCTGAAGAGCTATAAAAGCTATTATAAATGGACAGACTTGGCAACAATATAATGAGTCCCGAACAGCCAAGAACACTGATTTAATATCAAAGAGATTTCTAAAAGGTCAAAACATCAGGTTTATGTTGCTAAACTACCATAAATACCAAGTGACATGTTGACCCTGGGTAAGCAAGCCTCAGCTTCCTCACCTATAAGATGAGCTGGAGAAGGAAATGGCAAACACTCCGTATCTCTGCCAAGAGAACCCCACGTGGGGTCAGGAAGAGCCGGACATGACTGAAACCACCGGCCAACAACAATGCCGAGCAACCAAAGCACTTACTTTGAAAAGATGTAAGGTTTCCTTGTTGGTTAGTAACTGAAAGTGGAGGTCACTTCCCTGGCCACCATGGAGAACGCACTCATAAAATTCAGGCTCCTTGTGTGTCAGGGAATAGAGAATGATGACGAAGCTCCCAGATTCAGAAAAAACCCTACAAATAATGTGCCACGTGATGAGAATTAATTTAGAATGCTGAAAACATACTTTAAAAACTTCCAAAGAAGTTACCCAGTTGAATAAGACTGATTAAATACTGTCATTAATTAAAGCTCAAGGGGGATTTTTGCATACTTATCACACTCTTCATGATTAAATTATTCAACCAACATTATTCAATAGGTCTTTTAAAATATGCTAAATAACAGCAACTTAAAAATAAAATATAGGGGCAGCTAGGTGGCACAGTGAACAGAGCACCAGCCCTAGAGTCAGGAGAACCTGAGTTCAAATCCGGCCTCAGACATTTAACATAAGACTAGTGTGACCTTGGGCAAGTCACTTAATCCCAACTGCCCTACTTTCCCCTCTCCAAAAAGCAAAAAAATATATATATGTGTGTATGTATATATGCATATATAAACAATACATAAATAAATGTGTAAATAGCAGCAACTTAAAATTGCAGTAAAGGCCCAGTCTGAAGCTTGCTTTTTTAGGCCTGTTGGGCATCCATGTACCCACTTATACCCATACCCAAATCCCATATACTCCAAGAAAACTATACATAATTCTAATGTTTTTCAACTTAGTAAGAAATATGGTCTGTGATGATGATGGTGATGATGAAGAAATACCATTCATGGAACTAATCACAAATTATTTTGAATCTCCTTATTTCAGTAAAAAAAGTGATTAAAAACTCTAAACTGGGCATCATGTCACACAGGAGAATAGGGGGCATGGGGATGAGAGGGGGGATGACGGAGAGGAGGGCAGGGTCTGGGGGAGGGATGCTGGAAGCACACACTTCAGTAAAGGGACAGGGAC
>JAQQSW010010484.1:0-12981 GCA_028646575.1 Pseudocheirus occidentalis | reverse complement strand
TGAGGGAAAAGGAGGAAGAGTATTCCAGGCACAGGAAACAGCCAGTACAAAGACATTGAGATGGAAAATGGAATTATATAACTAGATCTCCTTGGCTAGAGTGTGGAGTGGGTAAAAGCAGGAAAATCAGCCTGGAAATGTAGGTAGCAGACAGTGCCTGCTCTGAATTACATCAAATGAAGTACAAGTGCATACTGGCTTACTATTAGTAAAACAAAACAAAAAAGATAACTATTTCCCACTAATCTGCATTTAGTTGTTGTATGAAATAATCCAGGTATCTGTCATAAAGCCTAGGGGTTTGCCTGTGGCAAAAAAATAAACTTGAAATTGAGAGAATGCCCATCAACGGGGGAATGGCTGAACAAGTTATGGATATTCACTGTTTCTTACAACTGCCACAACCAAAAGTATGACATATATGATAAAAAGAGGAAAGACATGAAAAGCAAAGTAGTTTTTTTCTTTTAATTTAAGGAGGTTGAGGAGTATAAGCTACACCAAGAATGTTCTGTTATTTTAAGATATCAGAAAGGGAAGAAAATCTCAATGATCAGGGTGGTATCAAATTCAAATGTAATTCAGGTACCATAGTATCTTGGACAGTGTACTGGACTTAGATTCAGACAACCTAGGCTCAAGCAAGTCATCACCACTCTGGGCATTTATTTTCTCCATAAAATGAATTTAACCTAGTTATTGATGGTCACATTAAAAATAAAAGAATCTCCAAATTGCTAATAATTAGAAAAATGCAATTAAAGAGATTAATGAAATTGGATTGCAAAAATAATATCTTTATTTCAATATCATTGGTTTATATTATAGTTCTCTGTGTTGTATTTTATGCATTTAAAGCATTTTTCTGAGAAAGAGTACATAGTGTTTTCCATACTAACAAAGAAGTCCATGATCCCAGGATTATTGTTGTTTGGACTTTCAGTTGTGTCTGACTCTCCATGACCCAATGGACCATAGCACATTTGTTTCTTCCACCATCCTCTATCTCCTGAAGTTTGTCCAGGTTCATGTTCATTGTTTCCATGATACTATATATCCATCCCATGCATCATCCCCTTCTCGTTTTGCCTTCAATCTTTCACAGCATCAGAGACTTTTCCAATGAGTCCTTTTGTGGTCAAAGTATTTAAGCTTCAACTTCAGTATTTGTCCTCTAAATGGATAGTTAGAGTTAATTTCTTCAAGTCTTGATTGACTTGATCTCCTTGCTGTCCAAGGGGCTCTCAAAAGTATTCTCCAGCACCACAATTCAAAAGCATTGATTCTGAGGCATTCAACTTTTTTTTATAGCCCAACTCTCACAGCCCTACATTGCTACTAGAAACACAATACCTATTATGGCTTACATAGTTATATAGTTATATATTTTATAGCTTATATGAACCTTTGTCAGCAAAATGATGTCACTGCTTTTTAGTATGATGTCCAGATTTGCCATAGTTTTCCTTTCAAGGAGCAAGTGTCTTTTAATTTCATAATGGTAATTATCAACTGCAGTGATTTTTGAGGTCAAAAATGTAAAATCTGACACAGCTTCCATCTCTTCTCCCTCTCTTTGCAAGAAGTGATAGGACCAGATGGCATATTATTATTATTATTATTATTATTATTATTATTAATGTTAAGCTTAAAGCCAACTTTTACAATCTCCTCTTTCACCCTCATCAAGAGGCTTCTTAATTCTTCACATTATGTCATCAGAGTGGCATCATCTGTGTATTTCAGATTGGTGATATTTCTCCACACAGTCTTAATTTTGGCATTTAATTCATCAAGCCTGGTATTCTACATAATGTTATCAACTGTACAGAACCAGACTCTAACCTCCAAGTGGTTGGAGTCAAACAGAGCAGGCTAGAGACTGTAGAGGCAGGAATCAAACAGAAACTTATTTTTTTAATTCATTAATTTATTTTTTACATCATTCATTTCCATGAGATTTTGAGTTACAAATTTTCTTCCCATCTTTCCCCAACCCACCACCCCAAAACAGCTATCCCACTGTATACCCCCTCCCCCAATCTGTTCTCTCCCATGTCCTCCACCATGACCCCTCTGACTTTCCAGTAGGGCAAGATGGATCTCCCTACCCCAGTGCCTGTATATCTCAATTCCCAGTTATATGTAGTTAATAATAATAAAAATCAAATGTTAAATATATATGTGTGTGTATTTTTTTAAATATTTGATCATAGAACTTTAAATTCTAGATTCTGTCCCTTCCTCTCTCATCACCCACCCCCACTGGAAAGACAAGCAGTTCAATACAGGCTGTACATGTGTAGTTATGCAGAACATTTCCACAATGGACATATTTGTGAGAGACTGATTATATGTCCCTCCTTCCTCTCCTGCCTCCCCTTGTTCTATTCTCTACCCTGTCCCTGTCCCTTTACAGAAGTGTGTCCTTTCAGCAACTCTCCCCTCTGCCCTGCCCTCCCCTCCATCATCCCACCTCTCATCCTCATCCCCCCTACTCTCCTGTGTGGCAAGATACATGGTTTAGAGCTTATGTCATTCCTTCCCTAAGCCAAATTCAATGAGAGTAAAGTTGACCTTTTCCCTTTTGCCTTCCTGTTCTTCCCCTCCATTTCAAACAGAAATTTAATTCCAAAGTGAGGGAAATGGCTTGCAAGCAAGGACACATGTGCTGGGGCCACATCCCTAGTGGGGGGACCCACTTTAGTGTGGCTGGACCATGATTTATATACTTTTGACTGGATAAAGAGTCAAACATTGTAGTCTAGCAACAGTAGTGAAGCATAATAGCAACAGTTAGGCACAACAGCAACAGTGAGGCAAGGTTGTCTAGTGACAAAAAGTCCATTCATAGCAGGGCTTCATGTATGGACCTGCTGATGCTTGCCCGAGCTCAGGGACCATCAGTTCCAGAAGGTGAGTGCAAAGGGTTGTTGTTATGCCAAGCTCAGGGCACAAGTTACTTGCTGAGTCTTATCTCTGGAAAACAGGCTCTCTTCTAATATCTGGACAATGTACTCTGCATATACATTAAATAAATAAGATGACAATATACCACTTTGCAGTTCTCCTTCCCTAATCTTGAAACAATCAGTTGTTTCATGTTTGGCTCCATTGTTCCTTTACTCACATACGGGATCCTCAGAAGACAAGTAAGATGATCTGATACTTCTATCTCTTTGAGGGATTTGTTTACCACAATTTGTTTGTTATGATTCACACAAAAGCTTTAGTGTACCCCAGGATTAGATAATCTCAAAGATATCTTTCAGTTTTAGGTATATATGTGGATCTATACACATTTATATATGTATATACACATATACATAAATATATGCTCACATACATATATGTGTGTACATGTGTATATATGTCTATAAATATATAGAAAGAGATATGTGTATGTGTATGTGTGCATACTCCATGATAGGCACATGAAAACCACACAGCTTTAGATGAGAAATGTTTTTAGATAAAAGACCATGGCTCCTATAGGACAGAATAAAAAATTGAGAAGGGAAGTATTTTTAAAGGATTAACACATGCAAATGAATATTTCAGCAATTCAGCAGAATGTGGAACAGCCTATGCAAAAAGCAAAGGGAAATACAAAATTGGCCAATGAATAGCCTATAAGAAACTCTCAGTCCTGTGGGCAGGAGTGTAATATGTTTTCTAGAATATTTTGATGTTTTGTGGATTTAGGAATGATGCTGGACTTCAAAACTTTGGAAGATTCCAGCAAATTTTCAAGTGAATATCAATTTGATGTAAAGCTGATGGCCAACAGTATGTCTTAAAGTCTGGTTAGTTCAGATGAAATCCGTTAGTTCAGTAACTGGATTGAGATGTTTCAAGGGGTCAAGCAATATTCCCTTGAGCAATCCTCTCAGGCCCATTAAAAAAACTTTTCCCTAAGAGCACAAAGTACCATTCCATTGGAAGATTATAATCCTAAGAAAATAATCCCTCAAACAGGATTTGGATGAAAAAAAACCCAAGACCACTGCATGTATTTTGAAATAGGAAGGATGACTTTCTGACCATTCTCCCTTTCACACACTATATGATCCAACCAAACGGGTCTTCTTTCTATTCCTTATATACCACAGTCCATCTCCCATCACTTTCTTCTGTAATGTCTGTCTCCCATGACTGTAACATACTCCATCCTCATCTCCACCTTCAGAATATTTAGTATCCTTCAATACTCAGCTCAAATACCACCTTCAATGTGATGGTTCACCTCATTCCCCCCACCCCTGCTAATACTAATGCCTTCACCTGAAAAGTTACCTTGATTTTAAAGAGAAAGAAAAAGATTACTAGGTACTTAAGTATGCAAACATCTTTGCTCCATGCAGAATAGAAGCTTCTCTAGAGCAGTGTCTGGTTTCATTCTTGTCATTGTATCCCCAGAATTTACTAGATAATGACTGGCAAATGATATGTGTTTAATGAATGCCTTGTTGGCTGATTGATGGATTCTCTAAGCCTCCTTCACTCTATTTATTTTAAGGGAAATTATACACTTTAAACCAGATTCCAGAGCTATCAATCCACTGGATTTTAGATAAAAGATGAAGAATATCTTCCTAGTAAAACAAAAGCATGAGATTGTTTTCCCCCTTCCCTTCAGCAAGTTCAGCAGTTCAGCTGAAAGCAAGTGTACAGGCAGTGAGTAGAAGGCGTCCCTAGAAAGGCTGGGCAAGTGACAGATTTGCTAGAACCAATCTCAGGGAGAACAAGTAGATTGCAATTTTCAGTGACCTGTCTGTAAGAGTGGTGCAAAATACTGAAGAACGAATTCTAAGAAAAATAATAGGGACAGACAGGTTGATGAAAGTCCAAATCCCATCCTAGGCAGAAAGTGTGGGAAAGTAGGAAACAGAAAAATATGTCGACACTGCTAAGGAAAAAGGCAAACTCCGGGCAAGTGAACTCTTGGGTTGGAAGGAAAACAACATACTTTGGAGAATTACATGCATTGCCAAGAGTTGAAAATGGAGAAAAAGACTTGCAAAAACTTTTGGCCCAGTGGAGGACTCGATGACTGCCTCTGAAAGATTCAGATCTTCCAGATAGGGCAGTATTCCCAAATTTTAAATCCATTGTGAAGGCTGCAGCACTCATTGCAGAGATAATCCTTAAAATAAAATAGGTAAAATGAATCCTAGAGTCACCAAGGCAAAATAAGTTAAGAATAAGCAAAAGTATCCTGATATGTCCTGCTGGAGCCATGCACACCAAACAGAAACTGCCAATGGGGTCTGAATATGTCCACTAAGAACTTCCCCTCCCAGGTACATAGACATAGATGTGAAACAAACTGGAAAAACTGAGGTTGTTTGGCTGTTTGTTATCCATGACCTACCCAAGAATTTTATGAATTAGCAAGGCATTTGTGGAACTTAAAATTTCAATCAAGAATATTTATTACTCTCTACTGAAATAATTAAATTTGAGGGAGGGAGAGACAGAGAGGGGGGAGGGAAGGAGAGGGAGAGGGAGAGGGAGAGAGAGGCAGGGGAGGGGGAGGGAGGGAGAGAGAGAGACAGAGAGACAGAGAGAGAGAGAGAGAGAGAGAGAGAGAGAGAGAGAGAGAGAGAGAGAGAGAGAGAGAGAGATATGGAACTCCCCTTATAAAAGTGTTTTTAAAGTCTACAAAAATACAATGACAAAGGGAATCAATTACATTAAAATTCAATTATGAAAAAATTTTTTAAAAGTTCAGACCACAAGAGCCCCTACTCTACACTGTAGTACTTCTGTCTATGGCCATGAATTTCTTCCTGGATGGTCTATGGAAGATGGATCCAGGAGAGGAGGAAGATTAGGACTGATTGAAAGAACTGGTTGTGTTTATCTTAAAGAAGAGATAACTTAAGGGAAATAAGATAGAATTAGACCTACTATTTTGTTCTTAGATGGTAGAACTATGAATAATGGATTGAAGTTGCAAAGGAGAATGGATTTTATGTGAGGAAAACTTCCTCTCAATTAGTTCTTTTCATAAAGTGGAATGGACTCCTTTCTGGAATTGTGGGCTCTCCATCACTAAAGCTCCTCAATGATGCGTGGATGAGCATCTGTTAGAGATATTGAATAAGGGGTTCTTAATCTGGTCCAGGTTGGACATGATGACTTTGAAGGTTTCTTCTAATTCTGGGATACTCTTTTTCTGCCAGATGCAGTCATAATGGCAATTGATTTTGCTTAACTGTTTTCATTTTTACAAGGAGGTTTGATGGGGATGGTGGAAACCATATTGGGAAATGGAATAAAATGTGTTAATAAAACTTTTTAAGACAGGAAGATGTAGATGGATAGGTAGAAGGATGGATGGATGGATGGATGGATTGAATAGATGAATGAAAACATTTTTAAAGCTCTGAAATGTTTTTCATGAAAAGAAATTGTATGATAACAGAAATATAGATGATACTTTTGTTTGAAAGGAATATTGCCTTGTGGGAGACCCAATGCAATAAAGATAGGAAAGATCATTCAAGAATAATCTGCCTGAAAAATTTAGAAGTGAACTGTATAGTAGGGCAGAGTATCATTTGGACAGGAAGATGGGATAGAAATTCCCACGGAAGGTATGATTATTCTGAGCAACAAAGAAAAAAAAACTGGAAAGGATACTATATCAAAGCTCCCTCAACCATTCAATTGACAAAGAAGACTACTAGTTTCAACAGCAATCAAACGTATGTCTGCTGGTAAAGCCAAAATACAAATGGCCAATTAAGTCAGTTTTTTCTAGTCAAAATGTGGCTGTGGCAAAAACTATGGGTTGAGTTCTGTGCTAGCTTCAAAGAGAAATCTGACCTACTTTCTGCCATTATGGAGTATCAATGTAATACAGTGTAGTATGTCAAAACTGCTTTTCAAAATTGGTGGATTAATTCACATCCCTACTAACAAGGGCTATAAGTATGTGCATTTCCACATATCCCTTCAAACATGTCATTGCCCCCCTTTTTTATCAACTTTGCCAAAGTGATAGTTGTGAAGTAGAACTCTAAGTTACTTTAATTTCCATTTTTTCTAATTATTAAAGGTTAGAATATTGTTTCATATGACTATTGATAGCTTGGATTTCTTCCATTTGAAAACTATTCATATATTTTAACTATTTATTGATTAGAGAATGGTTCTTATTCTTGTAAATTCAAATTAGTTCCTTATATATCTTTGAAACAAAATCTTTATGTGAGAAGCCAACTGTAAAATTTTGGTCCAGTTGCCTTCTTCCCTACTATATGCATAGATTTCATATTACTATATTATCAGAATTGGGCTTTCCAGACAATTCTCCATTTTCTCTTAGCAATTCTGCTTTGTTTCAAGTCCACAGAGTCCAATATACTGCTTGGACCTCCATATCCCACTTTTAGTACTTAGCTGACACATAGTAGGAAACTAATAAATGTTTGTTGAATTGAATTGACCTCTAGGGATCATCTCTAGCCTTTCTATCACTATGAAATAATTCACAATATTTCAATTACATTAAACACCTCTAAAAGATCTGAACGTTAACAAAAAGAGACTGACTTAGCTAAAGCAGGGAAAGGATACCAAGCTAATTCAGGTGAATGCAGCTCACCACAAAAGAGGGCCTGATTGTTTTCCTGTTCCCTGCCTCCTGAAATTATTTTTATTTACTTTACATTTATTTTGTTTTGACGTATCTCTAGATGAGTTATATTGCCTCAGTTCTCCATACTCCCAATATGTACTTATTACATATCCAGTATACGCATGGCTATGTACTATATAAATGGTGGACTTTTTAAACTAAGAGGCTAAGAGAATATGGAGAGGATACTGTTCCTATTTACTTAGAGGATTATGTGGTATATGAGAGGAACTAATCCTGTCATTTAGAAAACAATGTCCAAGCCAACACGAATAACTCATTCCTTACTCAGAGGAGAATTCCACTGAGAGCAGTAGAAACTTTGCAATTATGTAAAAAGGTCTGAGGAGTTCTTCATTTCTAATAATGGAGAGTTCCTTGGAAAACTAAATAGGACCTAGCATTATTTGGCTATACATATGTTTCTATGTACATGTTACTATGTAGCTATGCTTTCTTCCCATTAACCCCATGCATCTGATTTCCCCCCCAGGTTTTCACCCTGGTTGTATACCCTTGATTGTATCAACACAAATATCTTTTCAAAAATATTTTAAAATTCATAGACTGGACTTGAAATCCAGGACAAAATCACCATTATACCTAAAACTTCTCCAGGTCTCCAAATATCTGCCATCTTCTCTCATAACCTAGGTCATAATAAAGATTCATTTGATGTCAGTTAACATTTGCAAGCTAATTAAATATAATGCTGCTGCTGGTGAGGGTTATAATTCCATTTTGCGAAAAATATCACTTGACTCTGCTAGTAAGAAAAGTATAAATTAAAGGTTCACCTCATACAACATGCATATTGATATTTATTACAACAGATTGAAAAAAGACAACATTGGGAAGGGCTGTGGGATAGACAGACACACTGTTGATAGAGATATGAAGTTACCAAGTCATTCTAGATTTCAATTTGGGATGTTAATTATTTAAAAAGTGAATAAAATGGATATGCCCTTTGATCCACTGATGCTACTTCTGAAAGTATTCAAAGACAAAAACAAAGATCTCATGCTTCCATAAGCATTTCAAGGCACCAGGTTATGTATTAAGCACCCACTGTGTGCTAGACACTTCCACAGGAGACACTTTGTAGCAGCAAAAGCCTGGAAACAGAGTGGGCACATATCAAGTAGAGAATATTGGGAGGGTAGGGATGCAACATATGAACATAATAGAATTATATTGCATAGTGAGAAATGAAGAATATGAATGTAGAGAAATGTAAGAAAATCAGTATGAACTGATGAAAAGTGTATTAAATAGACAAGGAAACAATGCATATTACTTCATCAAATAAATTAAAAGCTCACTAAAAGAGTTGTTACTTCCATGGGCAGAAACAAGAAGGTGGAGTAGAGAAAGAACTGAGCTCAACTCTCCCAACATTTGCCTCCAAAAAATTTTAAAATAATGCCCTAAGTGGCAAAGCCAACAAAATCTGGTCAGCTGAGACATTCCTGAAGCCCAAGACAACTCAAGAGGTCCTAAAGAGAGACCTGTGACACAGGGATGGAGGCTGTCCTGGGGCTCACATAGATAAAATACCAATGGTGGGCTAGGTGGTAGAGACAAAAGCAGCAGCAACTTTGGGAACTCAAGCGAGAGATGTTAGGGAACCTGGCAAATGTTCAGAAAGGGATTACAGGGAACCCCTGTGCTAGCACTGGATGCTGGACAAGATGCTGTTTGGCAACTCCATTGTCTGTACCCACTTCTGGATCATATTTCAAGGATAGAGAGATGTAATTTCAGTCAAGAGCAAGTAGAAACCCTCAGAGGCAAAATCACTTTTGATAACACAGAATGAGAGACCCTAAGGAAGAGTATCTCTTCCAGTCCCAAGGGATCAGGTCTCTTCCCAGGTAAGGACCACATTGCAGACAGGAGAAAAGTCTCCTCTTTTCAGATCACACACTTTGGAAGCATCAAAAATTTCCAAACCCTTAGAACTAGGTCTGGAAACAGCAGTGGAAAAAAAAAAAAAACCTTTGGCCCTTGAGATAATATCCTCCCCTGCCCATGCCAGGAACAGAGCCCAACTTTAACATAAAGTTCAATATTTTTTAAATGGGGTGAAAAATGAGCAAACAACAACAACAAACATGGTGACAGGGAAGATCAAACCATGAACTCAAAAGATAATAATGCAAAAACATCTACAAGCAAAACCTGAAAGAAAAATAATAATAATAATTGCAAGCTCAACAAGAATTCCTGGAAAAGCTAAATATTTATTTTCAAAATCAGTTAAGAGTGACAGAGGAAAAAAGTAGATAAAGAAATGAAAGAAAGGGAGAAAATTATGGAAAGACAATTAACAGCTTGGTAAAAAAAGAGGCACACAAAAAATACTGAAGAAAATAACACCTTAAAAATAGTAGGATTAGCCAAATGGAAAAGAGGTACAAAAGATCACTGAAGAAAATAATTACTTAAAAATTAGAATTGGGCAAGACATTAAGAAACAATGAGATGTCAAGAAACAATAAAACAAACTCAAAAGAATGAAAAAGAGAAGAAATTGTGAATTATGTCATTTAAAAAAAAACAACTTACCTGAAAAATAGATGAAGGAGAAATAAATTGAGAATTACTTAAATTACCTGATTAAAGAAAGAGCCTAGATATCATATTTCAAGAAATTATCATGGAAAACTGCCTTGATATCTGAAAACCAGAGCATAAAATAGAAATTGAAAAACCATCACTATAAGAGATCCCAAAATGAAAACATCCAGGAATATTATAACCAAATTCCAGAGCTTCCAGGTCACAGAGAAAATATCTCAGGCAGTCAGAAAGAAACCATTCAAATACCATAGAGCCAATATCAGCATCAAACGAAATTTAGCATCTACCACGTTAAAGGTTTAGATGATTTAGAATATGTTATTCTAGAAGGCAAAAGAACTGGGATTGCAAACAAAGAACAATCTACCCAACAAAACTGAGTATAATTCCTGAAACAAATGAAAAACCCCAAGAGACACAATTTCTGGGTAATGAATAATCACTTTATTAATTAGGCTAGCTAATGATCAATAAATTAATGGTTGGTGGTTTCTCTTGGCAACCAAAAGCCCCCCAGTGGAGACACTGATATATTTTAAATGCATTTGTAAAAGGGAATGACCCTGACAAGTGAAAATCAACCTTGATTGGTGGACATTTAATGAAGAGGTGGGCTAGAAGTGTTCAGCTCCTCCTGTTGAGACCATGTTTTTATCATGAGATTCAGACAGGGGAATCAATTCTGGTTGGTTTTCTCCTTCATTGGTTCACTCTAAACTCTAATGGAGGGGTGCAAGGACAGGAGCTCATTTCTTTAGGGCAAGAACTCACCTAGACTGGATTCTGTTTATGCTCTAAACAAATATAAAATCTCATAGTTAGGAGAGGTCCTGCCCAAGATAGAAGAGTATATGTCAAGGCCTAGAAGAGTCTCATTAATTAGTCATGTCTTTTGGAGATCAATTTTTATTAACATGAACTAGGCCTTAAATGAAAAAAAGAAAAAGAAAAGAAAACCTGAATCCTAATTTAATGATTGGTTATTAACATAAAGTAAAATAATATTTTCTCTTATCCTTTGGGGAGGAGGGAGGAGGAATGGATATTTAATGAAATAAAGACATTTCAAGCATTCCCATTGCCTCAGACCATTCAAGACAAGAGCTGAATAGAAAAGTTGACTTTCAAATATAAGACTCAAGAGAAGCATTAAAAAAGTAAACAGGAAAAAGAAATCATAAGGGATTCAATAAGGTTAAACTGTTGACATTGCTACATGGGAAGATGATACATGTAACTCTTAAGAACTTTATCATTATTAGGGCAGTTAGAAGGATTCTATATAGAAAGAAGGTGGAAGAATAAATTGATTATGTTGGGATTTTTTTTAATGGATAAGTGAGAAAAAAGGGAAAAACTGGGAGAAAGGGAAAAGGAAAGGAAGAATGGGGAGAATAATTTCAAATAAAAGAGATAATCAAAGAAAACTTTTACAATGAAGAGGAAAATGTTTTGGGGGAAAGGATGATTGAATTTCACTCATGTCTAATTGGTTCAAAGAAAAAATTGTAGAAACAATAAATAATTTCATTAAAGAGAATGTCAACAACGAGAAAACATTCAGAAATTTGTAGAATACAGCCAAAGCAGTACTTAGGGGAAAATTTATATCTCTAAAAGCATATATCAAGAAAAAAGAAAAAAAGCAGGTCAATGAATTAGGCATTCAAATAAAAAAACCTAGGGAAAAAAAACAAATTAAAATCCTCAATTAAACACCAAAATGGAAACCATGAAAATCAAAGAAGAGATTATTAAAAGTGAAAGTACAAAAAATTAATAAGAAAAACTAGAAACATATTTTATAAAAAAATTAAATAAGCTACTGGCTAACTAGATTTTGAAAAAAAAAGAAAGAAAAAAACCAAATTATCAAACCAAAGAATGAATGCACCAAGAATGGAAATGAAATTAAAGCAATTATTTTGAAATTATTTTGCCCAATTATATGCCAGTAAAACTGACAACCTAAGTGAAACGGATTCATATTTTCAAAAATATAAACTGCTCAGATGAACAGAATAAGGAATAGAATATTTTAAAAAATCATATTTTTAAAAAGAAATTGAACAATACATAAATGATGCTTCTAATAAAAGAAAAATCCGAGGAAGAGATGTATTTATGATTGAATTGTGTCAAATATCTAAGGAACAATTTTTTTCAATAGTATATAAACTATCTGAAAAAAAATAGGTAAAGAAGGTATTCTACCAAATTCCTTTTATGAAACAAATATGGCTTTAATACCTAAACCGGGAAGAAAGAAAATCATCTAATTTCCACAGTAAATATTGACTTAAACATTTTAAATAAAATACTATCAATGAATCAACAACAATATCTCATGAAGATCATACACTATGGCCACATAGAATTTATATCAGAAATGCAGCACTGGTTCAATATTAGGAAAACTATTAGCATAATTGGCTATATCAACTGTTGTAGGCCAAGACTTTCAGGGTCCTTGGCCACATTAGCTCCCCAGTTCTACAAAGGTCATTAGGCAGATATGCAAGGAAAGTATAATCTTCTTGGGTGGCTGCTCTCAATCTAAAGAAAGTACTGAGTTAATTTGCAAGTCTTGATTGTAACACCCTGTTTGTGCCTCTGGACATGGTCCCAGGATAAAGAGCTTAAGGAGTGATTGGCTTTGGGTTGGGGTAGAGAAAGATCAAGACCAAGGGTGGTTCCTTGCATTCTGCTAAGGGTATATAAACCTTGTATCTTCCATGTATCTTTGG
>JAQQSW010010483.1:0-12981 GCA_028646575.1 Pseudocheirus occidentalis | reverse complement strand
GAAGGAAGGAAGGAAGGAAGGAAGGAAGGAAGGAAGGAAGGAAGGAAGGAAGGAAGGAACTAAGTAACACATATTATTTCAGTTGATTTTCACAACAACCCTAGGAGGCAGGTACTAAATGACTTCCATTTTATAATTGAAAACTGAGACAAGCAGAGGTTAAGTGACTTGCCCAGGGTCACACAGAGCCCAGATTTGAACTTAGGTTTTCCTAACTCAAGGCTCAACACTCCATCCACTGAGTCGCCTAGCTGCTTTTGACACATTGTTATTCTCTTAACCCATCTCCCTGTGGTTGGATTCAATTTCTCTCAAAACCAAGCATGACCCAATGATTTGCCACTGTAATGTATAACTGCATTTGGAGGGGTGCAGGGAGAGGAGCAGATAGGAGAGGATCTGTCATTCATGCATGGAAATTCTTTGAGGAAATTCCCTCTACCAATGAAGACAGTCACTTATACAACAATGTATAGTCCTACAGAAATACCTGGGAATACTGAGGTTAAATGACTCACCCAGAGGCACACAGTCAGTATGTGTCAGAGGCAGGATTTGAACCCAGGCTCCATCCACTATGCCATAGCTATCTCACTAGACATTACCCCCAAATCCTATATCCCCCCCGACCTTCTGTAATTCCCCAAAAAGCAAATGTGAAGTTTTGGGTGATTCCCACCATCCAATTTCTCAATTCCTACTTTCAAACTGTCGAAAATCACTGAAAAAAATACTGAACTGATTTTGCCCACCACAAATTCAAGGACACAATTTCAGCCTGGCCCTCTCCACTGCCCAACAATCCTCTACTCTCTCCTTATCAACTTAACCTTGTCCCCTGAGCAGCAACTCTTTTACTTCCCTTTCAAGGACTCCCAACCATACCCACTGTGCCTAACCCTTTATAGTTGATGCTCAGTCTCCTAATTTGTTGAGAAGTCTGGAACCATCTGATATGAACCCCCTCAGCTCAAGCTCCTCCATTTCTTATATCTCTCCCTCCTATCTTTCTTCTTCTTCTCCTTCTCCTTCTCCTTCTTCTCCTTCTTCTTCTTCTTCTTCTTCTCCTCCTCCTCCTCCTCCTCCTCCTCCTCCTTCTTCTTCTATCTTGTCAGAAGAGGTCATTATTCACTAAAGTAAATCCCTCTATCTGCATGTTTGATCCCATTCCCTCTATTTACCTCCTCCTCCTGGAATCCTAATAATAAGATGGAGAAGGTGTGTTAATTTAATATTAATTAAATTAAATTCAGCCAAATGGTTGGGGGAAGGGGAGTAGAGTCACATTTCAATGAGAAGTCATCTCTCTCTCATACACCTTTGGTCCCATCTTCTCCACTGGCTCCCTCTCATCTGCAAAAACTGACAGAAATGAGAGTTGGAAAGGACCCCAGAAGTTAAGTAATTGAACCATATTAAGCAAGCATCCCCTACAAATATCCATTCATTTGCTTGATGACCTCTGGACTGATGCTCTGTAGGCCAGGCACTGTCTTGTGCTTTCCTGTAGGGCAGGTAGAGAGCCCACTGCCCACTGAGGAAGCCTAACCTGCTTTTGGACAACTTTATTTAATAAAATATTTTTTCCTCACATCTAACCTAAGTCTGTTTGTCTGTAACCTGCTCCCATCATATTTTGTTCTCCTTACAAGCTGGGGTGAAGGACAAGTGAAATTCTCTCCAATAAAAGCCCTCCACTTACTGGAACACAGTGATCAAATCCCCTCAAATTCTACCTTTTTTCTTCTCCAGGATAAACGTCTCCAGTCAACTTATCTTCATCAGCCAGTCTCCAATCTCCTCATCATCCCGCTGCATCTCTTCTGGATATACTCTAACACGTTAATATCCTTCCTAAAATGTGCCCAGCTATGTCCCACAAATAGTCTAACCAGAACGGTTTACAAAAGGGCCATTTTCCACATGAACACCCCATTCCTCTTGGAGTGCTTGGTCAAACTGGTGACTCCTGTCAAGATTGGAATCTTCTAGGATTCCCAGCTCTTTCTCACATAAACTGTCTAATCACATATCACATGTACAATGGGTATCATATTAAAGGGAATATGAATGCTTGTCTTTTCAATAAATGGAAGAGGGACTTTAGGGAGAGAGAATTTAGAAGTAAAAAAATTAATGCTATAAATAGAAATGGGGCAGCTGGGTAGCACAGTGGATAGAGCACCAGCCCTGGAGTTAGGAGGACCTGAATTCAAATTTGACCTCAGAGCCTTTTTAGCTGTGTGACCCTGATCAAGTCACTTCACCCTGTTTGCCTCAGTTTCCTCACCCGTAAAATGGGCTGGAGGAGGAAATGGCAAACCAGTCCAATATCTTTGCTAAGAAAACCCCAAATGGGGTCACAAAGAGTCAGACGTGACTGAAATGATTCAACAAAAATAAATAAGAAAAAAATGTCTAGTCACACATTTCCTCCATCCTGTATTTGTGAGGTTTATTTGTTAAGCCCACATATAGGCTCTTAAATTCATCTCTATTAAATTTTATTGCATTGGAGTCAGCTCATCATTCATATGTTTCAGTTATTCCTCCCAGGCTTTTGTGTCATCTCCAAGTCTGCCATCTATGAGTGCCTTCAAGTAGTTTAGAAGTCTTGAACAGCCCAAGGCCAATAAAAGTTCCCTAGGATCTGCCTCCAAATGTGCTCTGGTCTCTTCAGTTCTTTCTCTTCCTCCCCAATAAAATGTGACTACTCCCCTACCCCAGCCATTTTGCTAAAATTACCCCCAATCCTCCAGTGACCTCCTCATTGCCAAATCCTGACGGCGCTCCCCTCAGTCGTTGGCCTCAGCAGCTCCTGGCACTGCTGCTGGATGTGAAATCCTCCCTTGGCCTCAGAGATACCTCATTTTTCTGTTTTCTCTCTTGCCTCTAACTCTCTGACTCACCTCTCCCACTGCCTACGAGACAGCACTCCAACTCAGTGTGTCCAAAACCCAGATCCGCTCCTCTCCCCCTAAATCTGCTCCTTCTGACTTCATTCCTTTTGTCTATATCCCTATCATTCACCCAGGCTACCATGTTGAAAACTTTGGAATTATCTTTAATGTTTCCCTCTTTGTTTCTCATTTCTTTTTTAAATTAATTATTTTATTTATTTTCTTGTTTACATCATTCATTTCTACCAGATTTTGAGTTACAGAATTTTCTCCCCGTCTTTCCCCCACCCCCATCCCCCAAACAGCATTTGCTTCTCATTTCTCATCAATCACCAAGCATTTATAAATGGCCACTATGTGGTGGGAGGACAGCTAGGTGACACAATAGAGTGCCAGGCCTGGAGTCAGGAAGACTCATCTCTCTGAGTTTCCATGTGGTCTCAGGCACCTACTAGCTGTGTGACCATGGACAAATCACTTAACCCTGTTTGCCTCCGTTTCCTCATCTGTAAAATGCGCTGGAGAAGGAAATGGCAAACCACTCCAGTGTCTTTGCAAGAAAACCACAAATGGGATCAAGAAAAGTCTGTTCTGACTGAAAAAAATATCCAAATGCACTGGGACTCTACTAGGTTCTCAGGGAACAAAGACAAAAATGAAATAATCCCTGACCTCAAGGAGCTTATGGTGTACGAGGGGAGACAGTATTGCCACATATAAGAGGCAGAGAGGAATGAGAACAGAGTCAAAAGACCTGAATTCAAATCCTACAACTTTAGGGGCTGCCTCATAGAAGTGTAACTGATACTTGCCATGGGATCCAGCAACCCTCAAATTCACAAGGTTGCCCATGAGTACTCAGGAAAAAAAAACATAAAGTAGAAGAGGAAGCCCACAGCCTAGGTTCCAGTTGGCCCATCTGAGCCACTGATTTAGCTACCACATGACAGCAGTGACCATTTCTTCTAGAGTAGGGAAGAGAGCCCCTTTGCTACTCCCTTATGAGAAGTCCCTCAAAAGAGAATTACATGCCATAAATATTTTAGGGGCCAAAAGAAAAAGGTAGAAGTTGAGTTGCACCTTTCAAGTCTGCTGAGCATCATCACTCCCTGCTTCAGTGGTCAGTCTTTTTGGCATAAGGACCATTCTTCAAGGAGAAGGGATGAGAGGACCACCCAGCTTTGCTGCATCATCCCAAAGAGCCAAGTCCTTCAGTTCTGAGCACATACTACAGAACGGGTCTAGATGTATCCCCTATGGTTGTTTATATACCTAAAATATCCTGTCCTCCCCTCATGCCCTGCCTGATAAGTTCCTTCCTATCCTTTAAAGGCCAGCTTAAATGCCACCCTGTCTCTGAAGGTGATCCTCTTGGTTTCTTTCCGTCCACCATCCCCACTTGAATCTCACACAGTCCTTTGTTTCATACCTAATGCAGTCAGAACAAAACACTGCGTATTGTAATTAACTATGTTTGCCTTATCCCCTGACTAAATCGTGAGCTCCGTGAAGACAGGAATCTCTTTTTTTTAATTTTATATATCTTTTTTTAATTAACATTTATTATTTATGCTTAACATTCTTTTGTTTTTAAATTTGAAGTTTCAAACTCTCTCCTTCCCTCCCATTTCCTTCCCCACCCACTGAGAAGGCAGGAAATATGTTATCAATTAAACATGGGAAACTATGCAAAATATAATTCCATATTAGCCACATTGCAAAAAAGAAGTGAGAAAGTTATACTTCAGTTTGCACCAAGTTCATCCACTCTCTCTCTGGAGGTAGACATCATTTTTCATCATGAGTTCTCTGGAATTGTCTTGGATCATTGTATTGACCAGAGTAGCCAAGTCTTCAATAGTCGGTCATCATTACAACATTGCTATTACTGTACAGAATGATCTCCTAGTTCTTTTCACTTCATTTTGCATCTTCATATAGGTTTTGTCATGCTTTTCCAAAACCATCCCCTTGACATTTCTTTTTTAAAATAATATTTCATTAAGCTTTTGTTTGAGTTTACATCATTCATTTCCATGTGATTTTGATTTACAAATTTTCTCCCCATCTTTCCCCTACCCACCACCCCAAAACAGCGATCCCACTATATACCCCCTCCCCCAATCTGCTCTCTCCTATGTCCTCCCCCATCACCCCTCTGACTTTCCAGCAGGGCAAGATGGATCTCCCTGCCCCAGTACCTGTATATTTCCCTCCTTCCTATTCCACATTTCCCCCCAATTACATGTAAAAACAATTTTTTTATCATTCCCTGTTTTGTTAACTTTTGAGTTCTAAATTGTATCCTTCCTTCTCTTCCCTCCCCTAAACCATTCCTTGAGACAGTAAGCAAGCTGATACAGGTTATACATGTGCAATCACATAAAACATGTTTCCACATAAGTCATTTTGTGGAAGAAAACTAGAACCAAAAAAAATGAAAGAAGGAAAGAAAAAAAATCAGTTGGCTTTGGTCTGTATTCACACACCATCAGTTCTTTCTGTAGAGGCATTTTTTTCATCCCGGATCTTTTAGGATTGTCTTGGATCATTGTATTGTTGAGACTAGCAAAGTCATTCACAGTTGTTCATTGTCCAATATTGCTATTATTGTTTACAATGTTCTCCCAGTTCTGGATCATTCTGCATCACTTCCTGTAAATCTTTCCAGGTTTTTCTGAGAGCATCCTATTCATTATTTCTTATAGCATAATAGTGTTCCATCACAATCATATAACACAGTTTGTTCAGTCAGTTCCCCAATCGATAGGCATTCCCTCAAATTTCACTTATTTGCCACCACAAAGCAAGTTGCTAAAAATATTTTTGTACACATAGGTTATTTTTCCTTTTCTTTGATCTCTTTAGGATGCAGACCTAGTAGTCATATACAGATGCATCAAAGGGTATGTACAGTTTTGTAGCCCTTTGGGCATAGTTCCAAATTGTTCTCCAGAATGGCTGAGCCAGCTCACAACTGCACCAACCACCAGTGTGCCTGTTTTCCCTCATCCCCTCCAGCATTTGTCATTTGTTACAGGTGTGATGGGGTACCTCAGAGTTATTTTAATTTGCATTTCTCTAATCAGTAGTGTTTTAGAGCATTTCATATGAATATAAATAACTTTGATTTCTTCCTTTGAAAACGGCCTGTTCATATCCTCTAAACATTTATCAATTGGGGAATGGCTCTTATTTTTAAAAATTTGACTCAGTTCTCCATATATTTGAGAAATGAGGCCTTTATCAGAGAAATTTGCTATAAAAATTTTTCATGTTACTTCACTGTTTATGGTGCCTTTTACCAAAATGTAGTTCCCCTGATTAGCTCTTTTAATTAGATCTATTTTTGCTCGTACTTTATCTGAGATCCTGACTGCTACCTCTGCCTTTTTTACTTCAACTCAAGCATTTTAGATTCTGCCTCAAACCTTTATTTTAGCTGTGTATGTCTTTCTGTTTCAAGGTAAAGAACATATCAAAAGATTCTGGTTTTCAGTCTATTCTGCTACCTGCTTCAGTTTTGTGAGTGATCTCATCCCATTCACATTCACAGTTTAGATGACTGTGCTTTCCCCTCTCTCCCATTTTCTTCTGTTTCTTCTCTTTCTGGTGGGGCTTGTATCAGATTAGCAGCTTTCCTTTGAGACTTCATTTATATCTATTTTTGTCTTGTCTTCTTCTGAGTTTGTGTCCTGGTCTTCCTTGCTACCACAGTAGCTTTTCATGGTGAAGTTCTTTTTTTGTTGGTGTTGTTTGCTCATTTTCTTGTTGGTATTGTTTTGTTCATATTTCTTGACTTTGAACTTTATGTTAAAGTTGGACTCGGCTCACCTTGGTGTGGGGCAGCACTTCCTCAAGATTCAGGCTTTTTCATGCTGCTGTTTTTCAGAGCTAGTTCTAGGAGTCTGAAAGTTTCTGATACTTTCAAGGTGATTTGATCTGAGAAGAGGTGTGGTTACTTGCTCTCCTGTTCAGTGCTCTACTCTTTCCCCGGGAGGGACTCCTGCCCTCCTGTAGCCACAAGCACAAGCACTCCTTTAGGCCCTGGAACTGTGACTTAGGGCACCCCCCCCCCCCCGCCCCGTGACAGATCACAAGTGCTCCTCTCTCCCTGGCCCTGCATACGGTCAATAGAGCTACCAATCAGCACCAATCATACCCAGTACCAGCAGTGGGTCCCCTGTAAACTCTCTCTGACTTTGGGCAAGATGTTTAACCAACATGTGTTTCCACTTTCGCAATTAAGGCACTGCATTGTCGGACAAGAGTCTAAAGCCCCTTCTAGAGCTGGCATTCTATGTTGCAAGTTCTAAGTCTACACTTCTGGGTTCTAAGAACATTTCTGTAGCATTCAAATTCTAGGATTGTGGACCCTTTCTGGGGAAGATGAAAGAACTGCAGACTCCCCAGGGCCTCCGCAGAATCTCTTTGAATTAAAAAAAAATGTCAAGTGGCAGATACACCTTTCCCTTACTCCATTACTTGATTCTAAACAGGGAATTAATTACCTTCTGAATTTAGTCCTAATGAACTATTAGCGTAAAGACCTAGCTGATAAGAAGCAATTTTGCTCAAGGGCTTCTTTAATGAAATGACTTATGGCTTATTATAAAAATATGATAAATAGTGGCAGGCCCCAGGCTCATCTATCTCCCAAAGTACTATTAATGCCTGAAGGTGACTGGCCCAAGGCGCTGGAGACTCAGCTAGTGGCAGGAAGAAACCGAAGTCAATTTCTAAAGCTGTAGGGCAAAAAATCCTAAAGGCAGAGAGTGAAGAGGTGAGAGGTCACCATGATCTGGATAATTGGGGCCAGTTCTCCTAGAATGATCTCCTCCTCATGAAAGGCATTTAACTTCTGTGCAGTGAGGTAGAAACAAGGGTGGAGCTCAAAGCTCCCGTGCTCCAGGGAACCTTGCTAGTTCACCCTCTACCTGGCTGAGCTCACTCAGGGCAATGTCAGAAAACCTGGGTTCATATCTGCCCCTGAAACATTCTCTCTCTTGCTAACATTTGTTTTCTATGAAAAGGTCATCTAAGAGCACATCTGAGTCTCAGTCTCCTCATCTCAAAAACTGGGAAGCTTGACCTAGGTTATTTTCTCCATGTCAGTGTGAGGGAAGGCATCTTAAAGAAATATAGAAATGCATGTTCTTGGCATCTTGTAGAGCCAGGAGACCAGAAGGGTAGCCTTCCACAAGGCCAAAGCCAGAAGCATTTGATTAGCCTCAGCTGTTAGCATGTGCCTTGTTTATTCAATTTTATTCTATATCTGCAGAAATGTTATTAAAGTTACTAAGTCATTTCCTATGGGTAGGTAAGTCCTGTTTACCCACTCAGATGTAAGTTCCTTCGAGTCAGGGCCTAGGACTATCACTCTGCCTCTGTCTTCTCTACCATGAATACTCTAAAGACAAAATCCAGCCCTGCCCTTCCTCTGTCTCCCCCAGATTTCTAACAGCAGCCCCAGGTCTCGTCCCCCTCTCTTTCCTCTCCCCTAACTCAGACACCATCACCTTGTGAACTCATTGAGGAAAAATCGTGGGTCTGTTTCTTCTCTTTCCTCTGCTGAGATGTTCTATCCACTGCATTCCATTCTGCTTACCCTCCCCATAACTTGGGAAGTCTCCTTGAAAAGCCCAGAGTCCAAATCTGCACCCCCTAACACCGGCCCTCTGGGGCAGTTAGGTGGCACAAAGGATAGCATGCTGGGGCTGGAGTCAGGAAGACTCATGTTTCTGAGTTCAGATCTGGCCTCAGATACTTACTAGCTACATGACCCTGAGCAAGTCACTTAGCCATGTTTGCCTCAGTTTCCTCCTCTGTAAAATGAGCTGGAGAAGGAAATGGACAAACCACTCCAGTATGTTTGTCAAGAAAACTCCAAATGGGGTCACAAAGAGTCAGACGCAACTAAAAATTACTCAAAAATGACAACACTACTCCCTTGGCAATACAAGAACATTCTCAAGGTCTCTCCGGTGAACTTTGGAATTGATTGTGAGACACAGGAGAAGCCGACACAGGACTGTCCAGCACGGCATGCCTGCATCAAAGAAAGCACTGTGCTCTATGAGCAAAGCAGAAATGCAGGAGCTTAAAAAAAACATGAGATGCACAGATTTAGAGACATCTCCACTCCAAATATTCGCATGGAGTATTTGTAGAGACTTCTGGCCTGATCAGCCACAGTCAAACACACTGTACACTGGCCCCAACATAGTGATGGCATCTTTTGGGTCCTCTTCAAGGCCCAACGACAACAACTGAACTTGAATCCTTTCTCTGCAGCCTCTCCCTCACTCTCCCCATTTCTACTTGAGTGGTTCCGCTTTCCCTCTTTCTGCCTTGTATCACAAAGTTCACCCCAAATCACTGAATCTCTCAGAACTTTCCTGAGCTGTGAAATGGGGACAGTAATAGCACCTACCTGAGTTGTAAGAATCAAATAAGATGATTGTTCAACTTCGCAAATCTTCCAACAGTACATGCATACTGGCTGTCAGCAGCAGCAGCAGCAGCATGAGTTTTTGCATAGCCAATTAAGTTCTTCAGACCTTCCTTCAAGAGCCTGATCCAGACTTCTTTTCTCCCAGCATTCCCCCCTGAGTGCCCACACAATTCTAACACCCCCTTACCCTTCTCTTCCTTCTCTCCTCCTCTTCTCTTCCCAATACTGTATGAAGGGCTTGTTAACATTCTTCTGTCTATAAGAATTGTCTTCTTCTTGTTTCAGGTCCTGGCTATTTCTGTGGCCCTCCCTGGCTCCTCAAACATTGAGCAGTCCCAGAGAGTCATATTTCTGGGTAGCTGAGAAGTTCTGGCCTTTGTCACTGCCCTTTACATACTCTGAAGCCCAGACAAAGGAACCTTCTTGGATCTACTTCACTGGACAACTGAGCATCCCCTCCTCTCCTTTCCAATTCCTCCATATACACAGTAACTCCTACAATACCAAGATAAGGCCTCCATTTAAGTTGGACCAGTCACCTAAAATCTCTCTACCTCAGTTTCCTAATATGTAAAAAGGGATCGTTGGACCAAGTGATCCCTAATAGGATTTTATGATTCTGTGTAATTTTTGAGTGGGAGGATGTTTGTGATCTTTGAAAAACCAGAATCAGAGAATTAAAGAAATACCCCATGACTGGGCATCTCCCTCATTTCCTAAAAAAGATAATGAGTGGAGTCTTTATTCTACAGGCTGATGAACTTGACTTTGGTTCCTAAACTCTGTCCCAGACCCTTATCTCCAACTACAGAGAGAGCATCTAGATGGAAACGTGGTCCATAGATCCCTGGGGGCCCAAGAGTTCTGAACTATTTTCACAATAATACTAAGGCATGATTTGTCTACTACAGCACTCCTCCCTTTGCCAACTACATATCTTTGTGAGGCTGGGTTTTCCTCAAATATTCAATCAAAAGGGCATATCACAACAGATTGAAGGCAGAAGCAGACAGAAGAATGCAGCATTAAACTAGAATTTAAAGGCACTCACAAAAATATGTAGAGCAATGCCACTCTTCTTACTAAAGTTTTTGTTTTGAAAATATAGCTGTTTTTTTCATTTAGTTATATTTACATATAATGGCTTAGTCATGCTATTTTAAAATGAATTAAAATTCAAATTAATTTTGTCAGTTTTCAATTCTATTACAATAAACATAACTCACATAAATAAAAGCTCTTTGAGGTTCTTGATCATTTTTTTTATTTTATAAGGGGGGAAGCAGGGCAATTGGGGTTAAATGACTTGCCCAAGGCCACATGGCTAGTAAGTGTTAAGTGTCTGAGGTCGGATTTGAACTTGGGTCCTCCTGACTTCAGGACTGGTGCTCTATTCACTACACCGCCTAGCCGCCCCTGTCCTCAATAATTTTTAAGGGCATAAAAAATAATTTTTAAGAGTGTAAGACCAAAAAGTTTGAGAACTTTTAGTATAGATCATAGATTTAAAGCTGAAGAGAATCTTGACAGGTCATCTGACCCAACCTGTGTAGTTCACAGACGAGGAAAGAGCTCATTATTTTTCTCCTCAAACTTCCTTCTGGGACATCTCTATTCAACCAGGCTTCTGTCTGCAACCATTTTCACCAATGACTCTGCTTAAAATTTTTTTTCTTTCATTCTGAATTTAGGAACCATCAACAAACATTTTAACTCACGAATTTTTCTGACAAATCAAACGGACCACGGCACACCCCTTCTCTAAAGTTATCTGTGTCTATTTTTCTCTGGAGGTAAGATCAGACCATTAGCCCCACTTTCAGACCTTCCCCAATCTGGGCTCACCCTACTTACAACAATTTACCCATGTTCCTTCTCTCTATAGTCTAGGCTTCAGTCAAACTGGATCTCTGCACCTTTCAATGCCTTTGTGAAATGTTTTTTCACAAGGAATGTCATTCCTAATCTTTGCCTGTTGAATTCTCATCCATTTTTAAAAATCTAACCCAAATGTCATGTCCCCCAGGTGGTATGCCCTGACTCCTGAATATGATTTTTCTCCACCTCCATCATCACAGCAGCCCTCCAATCTATTCCTGTGTTCTCAGACTGAGCTCCCCCAATTTAGATCTCAACTCCAGTCCTTTGGCATCTCCCTTCCTACCCTTTCCCTTCTGTCTATGAACTCTCCAGGGCAGGACCCAAGTCTCTTCCTCCTCCACCACTTCCTGTGAAAGTCTATAATATGCTAGAAAGAAGCAGTGTGACAAAATGGTTAGTGCTAGACTTCTCCATCCAGTGACAGAGGCAGTGGGGATTTAAAGGAGCCAAGCCAGACCTCCCAATAAAGGCTGAGTGTCTGATGACCAAACCAAAGAAATGATGTCATTTTGCTGTGACACTCTAGTCTTTCTCAGCTCTGGCAGAAAGATGTGAATTTGAATCTTACTTCAGACTCTGGCTAAGTCCATTGCCAGTTTCCTTCTTTGTATAATGTGGATCACCCTCAGGGCTTTACATCACAGGGCAATTAATCATTAGACTCCAGAGAGATAAATTGGTCTTTGTTCTTTGAATCTACATTTGACCAAAGCTTTCTTAACTACCACCCCCCCCACACACACACACACAAATGGAGAATGTAGAAGAGAAACCTGGAGATCCCCATCACAGGACCCTGCTAAGGGCTCAAATTCAGAATCCCAGGATCAGAGTTAAAATTGAAAAAGGTGTTAGAAGTCATCTGGTCCAACCTCCTCATTTCACTGAGGAGGAAACTGAGGTCCCATTTTAAATGGTTGTGATGGAAGACAAAGCTGATGTTAACTTCATTTAATATGTCCTTCTTCAGGACTCAGGGACCCTGCGGCTGTCGTTCCATGTCTACATTTTTGTGATGTAAGACCTGGACAGTGGAAAGCAATCTGGATGCATTCATTGGATGGGAGATACTGAGCTAGAAGGGTCCTCAGAGGCCACCCAGCCCAAATCTCTCATGTTATAGATGCAGAAACTGAGCACAGGGATGTTAGGAGACCCAAATTCAAATTCTAGCTCTAATAGTTTAATATTTAATAATTTAATTTTAATATTTAAGGGGCATCTAGGTGGTGCAGTGAATAGCGCACCAGCCCTGGAGTCAGGAGGACCCGATTTCAAATCCATCCTCAGACACTTAACACTTACTAGCCATGTGACCTTGGGCAAGTCACTTAACCCCAATTGCCCCTTCAAAAAAAAAAAGCAAAAAAATCTTAAGCCTTTTGAGCTTGGATGTCATTGAACATTTCTGAGCCTCAGTTTCCGTACATATTAAAAAGAGATAAGAGCATATGTGTTTTGAGAAAGTGTGTTTTAACCAAAACAAAGGTGTTTTGAGGAAAATGTTCTATAAACCTTGAAGTGCCATAGGGCTGGAAGCTAACATTCCCTCCTCTAACTCCCAGAAAGCGATCACATTCTGTACCATACAGAGAGCACAGACCATATTCTGCCTTTTATAATGTAGATACATGTATCCTGGGCTGGTTTCACCCCTCCCACCTACCACAATGCAAATTTCTTTAGGGTTGAGACTGGACTGAGCCTCTCAGAATCAGATCCCCTCCCCTCTCCCCTTCCCTCCCC
>JAQQSW010010482.1:0-12982 GCA_028646575.1 Pseudocheirus occidentalis | reverse complement strand
CAAGCCTCCTTCCAACAGCTCCATTGCTAGCTCTGTGATAGTCCAGATTCATCTAACTTACTTTTTTTTTTTTTTTTACTGATTTGGGGGGGAATTATAATAAAAATTAACAATAAAATCTGTTTTGGTTGGTTTCAAGACCCATTCTGGGGAAACCCCCGGGGATTTGGAGTTTACTTCTGTGTATGTAGGCACACGGGCATGGGTGTAGCAAGTTTAGTCAGCTGCTTTTTAACGAACAAAATCCCTACAAATTTATAATGCATTGTCCACGTTTCTTGCCTGTTGCAAAATTTTAGCTTTCTCCCTTCCTTCTAAAATGGAAAGACAGTCACAGTCACTCAGTTCTTACGGGATACAGTAGACTGGTGACGGGAACTTTATAGACTGATTGCCAATGTCCCCCTATGCAAGAACACAAATTGAGCAATTAAGAAAAGGTAGCAGCTGACTGGGAAAAGCAAAACAACACAACATTATATTAAATATTTCTACATCAATTCAGATATACAAATAACAGAACTATATAAGACGACAATCAATTTGCCAAAGGATAAGTGGTCAAAGGATATGGATAAAGTTTTCAAAAGAACTGCAAATGATTAATAGTAGTATGAAAACCATTCCAAATCATTGGTAGGTATTGTTCAGTCAGGTTCAACTTTTTGTGACCCCATTTGGAGTTTTCTTAACAAAGATATTAGAGTGGTTTGACATTTCCTTCCCTAGCTCATTTTTGCAGATGAGAAAGTGAAATACTCAAAATTTCAAAATACTCAAAAAGGCAAACAGGGTTAAGTGACTAGCCCAGGATCACACATCTATTAAGTGTCTGATTTGCACTCAGGTCCTCCTAAATCCAGGCCCTGTACTCTAACCACTACACCACCTAGCTTACTAAAGCATTAGTAAGATAATGGCAAACCAAAACAACTCTGAAGTTTCACCTCACACACAGCAAATTGGAAAAGATGACAAAAGATGCCAATGGTCAACATTAGAGAAATTAGCATTGTTTCCAGTCTACTCAACATCATGGCCACTCTCCACCAGATCTACCATAGCTTGGCTATGACCTTCTAGAAATGCAAACTGCCCCCTCAGTATACCAGGGAGAAGGTTTGATAGCACAGAGGACAGAAGGACTTTCACCTCCCTCATTCTGAGCTGTTTGCAAGAGACATATTTTGCCTCTCTGCTTCTGAAGACTTTGATTTCTTGAGTTGAATGAATTGATTCAACACTTACTAAAGGCTTACTGTGTGTTGGGACCTCTGCTTAGTGCTAGAGATATATAAACATGAACATTAACACAGTCTCTGCCTCCAAGAAACTTTTAATCTAATGGGAGAGTAAAATATGTTCATACCAAAAAATATGAGTTTGAGGGTAGTGTCCAGGAGGTCTGAGATTAGAGAACTCTCTTATAGCTTGAAGGATTGAGGCATCTTCCACATGCAAGAGGTCTCACTTGAGCTAAACTTTGAAAAAAAAGGAAAGGATTGAAACATGTAGACAATGCGGTAGTGCATTCCAGGCATGGGGAATGACCTAAGTAAAAATAGATTGGGAGAAGGCAGGATAGCACCAGGGAGAAGAACATGAGCTAAGGATAGTGGCCACCTCAAGGATGAATTATATTCCTTACACTCACCCTTACATTCACCCTCACCACCATGAAGCACACCACACTGCATGTTGCCAAAGTATTGGTTAAGCTAAAAGCAGGATTTGCAGTAGTGACTCCACCAAACCTAAGGAGGGTAGTTTGTTTCTTTTGAAATAGAAATTGTGCACCACAGATTTGAGTCTGCCCATTTCCAGTTGTTTTACCAAAAGCCTGCAACAATTGCAAAAGTCACATGGGTCAAGTACAATTGTATTTCTATTCATTAGCTCATTGTCAGGTTATAATGTGAAATGAGAAAGGATTAGTGGCTCCTCCTCTAAATAACAACGGATATTCATGTGATTTATGGTTTGCAAAGAACTCTCCTCAAATCAAGTTCTTGAGGCAGGGAGCAAAAGTATTTAGTAACCCCATTTTACAGATGAAGAAACAGAAGCTGCCCGGGTTCACACTGAATTCAGACCCTCTGACTCTTAAGATCAATGTTCTTACCATTATCCCAAGCTGCCTTCATCCCCACTATTTTTCAGCCACAGTGATGACACAAATATGTATATAAAGCATCTACATCCTTTTGACTTACACAAGACTTCAGGGTCTTTAATATATATAGCAGTAATGCATTTCCAAGTTAAAGTAAGAGAAATTAACATTTGCAAATGTTCAATCATTTTCTGTCATGTCTGATTCTTCGTGATGCCATTTGGGGTTTTCTTGGCAAAGATACTCAAATGGTTTGCCATTTCCATCTCCAGCTCATTTTACAGATAATGAAACTGAGTCAAATAGCTAGCGCATCTGAGGCCAAATTTGAACTCAGGAAGATGAGTCTTCATGACTCCATGCCCTGCACTCCATTCAAGATGCCACCTAGCTGCCCTGAACATTGGCAATACTATAATGTAGTCTCACTAATTTGTGGCAATGATTAATATGTTAGTAGGAACAATCTGTTACTGCCTTAATAAGAAATAGGGCCTGGACCTTTGTGATTTCATTGTTATAAGGATCTTATGAGTAAGAAAACTCCCACTGTCAATACAGGTCAACATCTACGTACTTTAGTCTTCTAGGGCTGCCTTACTAGGCAAGTTTTAGTCTTCTAGGTTGACTTGCTCAAGGGCAGTTGGTATGTCAGAGGCAGGACTTACGTGTCAGTCCTCCTGGTTACAAGGCCAGCTCTCTAGTCACTATGTCACGGTACCTGTCATTGACTCAGTTACATATCCTTTTACCCTCGGTTTGATAGACGTATATCAATCCCTCCTATTTTTCTCTACTCTGTATCCCAAGCCCCAACTTTCAGCATCCCTCTACTACCCCAACCTCAACAAAATATTATGGGAACCAAAAAAATCTAAGAAGGTCCAAGGTCCACCAAGATATGATCTTGTTGTATTTAAGATGCTTTAATATATAAACTGCTAAAGGATGACTATTTGCCATATATGATATTTAGCACCTGACAGTCCTGAGGAGGTGGATGTAACAGTGAGAAGTTAACGTTTCGTTTTCTCGCACAATATCAATGATCTATGTTTAAATAACTCATCTAGTAGTAAGTTTTGCTATCCCTCCAAGATTTAATCAAGACAAGGAAAGAAAAAAACACTTTAAAGACCGTGGAATAACTGAATTAATAACTTTATTTAAATCCACACAAAGTATACTTAACTGTATGCATCACAACTACATTCATTGACACCAAATGTTTACAATTATTTTTTGTCTACAAGACATACTTGGTCAAACAATGTGATCAAACCAAAAGCTATCTTTTTTTAAAGGGTTTAAATTAGTCACAAAGATCAGTCACATGTGATGCTTCCCTCCACTGAAGAAAATATTTTGTCTTTTTTTTTTTAAAGGAATCCAATCCAGTAAAAGGAATTAGTGTGCAATCATAGCTGTACAAGTTAAATTGGGCACCCTGGGGATCAGGCAGTGTTAATAGAGTATGTTAACAATTAACTGAGAACTAAAAAATAAAATAGAATATTTTCACTATACAATAAATACAAAACATGGCTATACATTATCATTAGTACACTTATTAAAGAGAGAAAAAAATCTGGGTGACTATTTTGATGCTGACTTTTTGCTATTCCTACGAGATAAGACAAAAACCCTGGAGGAAAGAAAAGTTCTCCTCAAGAATATGTAATTCTTACAAGCAGAATTATCAGAAACTCACTGAATGAGAAGAAAACATCATCACATTCTAAATGAAGCTTTATCTTCTGCCAAAATGCCCCAATTGTTCCATTCAGTTTCTCCACGTGAGCTTTGTGGATGGTTCAACAACAGAAGCTTCTTTAGATATGTATCAGTAGTAATTAATAAATCATTACTTTAAAAAATCTTTAGTTACTTAAAATTTGGGGGAGCCATTTGTCTAGCAGCATATGTACATCAGATCTAATTCTGAAACAGAAAAAGGGCAAGTATATACATACACTCCACAAATTTCAACCTCTTTGTGTTTGATCTTTCATAAGGCGAAACACCTATACAAATGTTACATGCTTAATTGCATGGTACCACATTAGGCAAAATGCAGCCACAATATTTTCAGATTCATTTTTTCTTCTAAATGCTTTGATTCCTCCCAAACAAAATGCTTTGTGTGAATTGCCCATTTTTAAACTGGCACCAAGAAACTAATAAATGCCTCATAAAACAGAAAAAAATCTTCTCCTACCTAGTCAATTTAACCACTAAAATATATAAGTCCAAGTGTTTAGATCCCAGGCACCTGGGAATATAAAATTCCAATATGTTAAGAAGAATTAGGCTTTTTTAAATTTTTCTCTTTTAACATAACCCACTATATAATAGTGAACTAAATGCCTTTGTTTCACAGAAACAACTTACATTTGCCATTTACAAGGCAAATGGTCTATTTACAGATACATCAGGACTGCCTAACTGACAGTGAGTGTTAACTATAGACTTTCAGATCACATGGAGCTAATATGATGGTGCTCTCTGCTGAACAGACTTCCCCTTCAGGATCCGTCTTATCTGGAAAAAAAAAAAAAGCACCATCAGATTTCTCTCTCTTGAGAATGCAATGCAACTAAACTAGCATTCCTTCCTCATATATCTTGTCTGAGATATGAAGATAATAATCTATAAATTATAAGGGTCTTAAACAGCCCTTTTCTCATCCTTCACATAATAGGTCATTTTCTCTGGCTGTTCCCCATGCCTCGAATGTTCCCCCTTCTCCACTCCAACTACTGACCTCCCTTGGCTTCCTTTAAGTTGCAACTAAAATCCCACCTTCGCTAGGAAGCCTTTCCCAACCCCTCTTAATTCTAGTATTCCTTTAATTAATTCCCTCTTTTAACTGTTTCCTGTTTATCCCATACATAGCTTGCTTTGTATATGTGCTTCCAAGTTGTCTCTCCCCTAGATTATAAGCTCATTGAAGGCACGGGCTGTCTTTTGCTTTTTTTTCTATCCTAACAGTTAGCACAGTGCCTGGCAAACAGTAGATACTTAAAAATGCTTATTAAATGAGTCAATGAAGGTTCTACATCTATTCCTTCCCCATCTGGTTGTTACCTGTTCTCCAACAGGGCCATCTGGAACCAAATGAACCGGCTGTTCATTCTCTAGGTTCCTAGTACTTGGATCAGCTCCCTTCCTCATCAGCAGACGGACTGCGTCTAATTGGGCCACTCGATACTGCAGGCTGGCAGCCACATGGAGGGCAGTGTTACCATTATAAGCCTGGGGAAGGACAAATGAAATAACACCGATCCATCAGCCAGAGCCAAAAGACTTTGATGTCAGGCTCATTCCTACTTGCTAGCCCTGCTGAGGAAGCTTTAGCAAGTTACCTTAGCATTCACAAAAGACAGGCAACTGGGCAGCTCCAAAAAGAGACGAATCAGTTCTAAGTTGGCTTCTTCAGCAGCCAAATGAAGAGCAGTTCGGCCACTTTTACGATCCTAGTCAAGGGAAGAATGGAAAACCATCAACACAGGAGCCAATTTAAAAAAAACAAACAAATATAAAACAGCAATCCAAAGCAAACCATTTAGAAGAATCTCTTCCATGAAAAAATACAACCTTCCCTAGTGGATGACAAGGAAAGACTAAATTTCCATCTCAATTTCAAGGGAAAGTGGGATTTTTTTCTTTCTTTTGATTAAGAATGATCTAATTCAGAAATAACCAATTTGGGAGGGAAAAGGGAAGATGAAAATTATGTAAGGTTAAGAGCTAATAAAACAATTTTACAAGGTATTTGTCTATAATTAAAGATATTTTACTGTTTCCCCAATCATTACACACCTATTAAATGGAACATCTCATAACACTTTGGGAAAACTCAGGAATGAAGAAGCACTGAGTGTTGTAACTAACCACCTTCTTTTTTCTCTATGTCAGAGACCACACAATAGTAGATTTTACAGTGGGAAGAGACTATAATGAGGCAACTGAGTCAAACTTCCCACCCCTAATTTTATAAATGAGGTAACCAAAGCACAGGAGAGGTCAATCAACTTGCCCAGTGCCTGTCCATTTCACCAGACTACCTGTCTCTAATCCCAGGCACCTTCTATAAACTTACTTTAGCTTCCACAGTGGCTCCCATCTGGATTAGGCATTTGATTGTGTCAACCAGACTCTTGTTCTTCAAGAGAAGGTCTTGGACTTCAGGTGAGTGATGCTGCTGGTTCCTCTGGAGCTCATGAACCACAGAATTATGGGCTACCACTGCACAGTGGAGAGCAGTAAGGCCTAAAGGAAGAAATCACAAAATCTTGAAGCAGCTATTCATCCAATTTCATATCCAAAATGAACATGGCTATTGGGAAAACATTTCTGATGCTCAGATACCCACTCAAGAGCCCAGAATCTAAGTGTTCATTGTTTGTTTTTTTCAACTCACTGCAGTAATTAATGACAGAAGCCTGGACTTTAAGGGAATACAAAGTGTAATTAGACTCACAGAATGAGAGAGTTAAAGCTAGAAGTGACCTGAAGTGTCATACAGTCCAGCCCTGTCATTTTCCAGACTCAAAACTGAGATGTTCTATAAATTGTTTATAAAATTCAATTTCCATCTGGAAAATAACAAAGTTCACCTTAGATGGCTTATGATTTCCCTTCTAGCTCTACTGTCTATGATGCCTCCTAATAAGTCTCTGGTTTAAAAAAAAAAAGGCAACCATTCTGTTGTGGTTCAATTGTTTTAGTTATGTCCAACTCTGTGTGACCCCTTTTTGGAGGTGTTCTTGGCAATGATACTAGAGTAGTTTGTCATTTCCTTCTCCAGTTCATTTTATAGATGAGAAACTAAGGCAAACAGGTGTGAGCAACTTTGCTAGAGTCACAGACCCAGTAACTGTCTGATGCTGGATTTGAACTCATGGAGATGAATTTTTCTGACTCCAAGCCCAGTACCCTATCAACTGTGCCATCTAGCTGCCCTAACCATTCTACTTAAACCCTAACAAATTGTGGTCCTAGCTACTGGACTTAGCATACTATTAAAAAAAAGGACAGTCTAGTCTTCCACATCCTCCATTATATAATATTTAATAAGTGTAAGGCTTGCCTAAGACTAGTTCCATAAGCCCTGGTTAGCTTTTAACAAGAAATTACCCACTCACCATCATAGTTGGTAGCTTCCAGATCTATAAACTGATTGCTAGAGATGGCCCCCTTCTGAATTGCCTACAAAAAATTTTTTAAAAATAGAAGTAAACATTTAATAATGGGCTTTGAAAGGTGCAGGGAAATGTACAGTGTGTGACAAATAGCTCAAGTTAATTATCCAGGTCAATCAAATGACAGAGTGTGGTCAAGTCAAAAGGAGAGTCCCCTACTGGGAGGAGAAGGAATTAAGGCAAGTGCTTACACTTCTCCCATTCAAGGAACAGTGCCTAGTCCAGATAGAGTTTCCTCACCTGAAGGACTTGTGAGTGGCCCTTTTCAGCACAGACATGCAGTGGTGTTCTTCCCCAGCAGTCTGTGGTGTTCACCTGGGCCCCCAGGTTCACCAGGTCTTGCACAATGAGATGCTGATTGGCAGCCACGGCTACTTGAAAGGCACTCTGTGGTCATTCAGAGAGGGGGAAAAAAAGTCATTGTTTGCTTTTCTCATGCAATTACTTGACCAGGAAATATGGTTTGAAATAAGAGGCCTCTCCCCATACCCCAGCCCCCAAAAACCCTACTAACGGCTCCTGGGGTTAGGAATGACTGTATTTTTGTCTTTATATTTCACACACAGTAGGTATTTAGCAGATGTCTGTTGATTAATAAACAATGTGTTTAAAGACTAGGGAGTGCTAATTTTACTCCTCCACAGCTACTCTTTGACCCAATTAACTTCAGGATAACTCTTAGCAATTATTCAAAACCTCAGCTAATGTTGTTGTTTGGTCTTGGGCTCATAAGGGTAACTGCTCAGAGACAACGTTCTGCATTTAAACCCAAGGACCTTCTTGCCAACCCAGGAGCCTAAGGTTTTCAATGTCTATTTCAAACACATGGCAAGAATCCCACCTGGCCATTGTGTTCTTTAACATCCAACATCTGAAGAGCGCTCATCTTCCTTGCAAGGACATAAGACAGGGCCCTTCGTCCCTGGGCAACTGCAATGTGAAGCAACCTGGAGAACAGGAGGAGAAAATAAATGAAGAATAAATTGCTTTAGGCTTCTCAGCTGCCCCTTTGTTTTGTAATGGACAGACCTACTCAACTCATCTAAAGCACAGCATAAATGGATGGATGATCCCTGCAGATATTTTATTAATACCTCCATTAAAATAATGGGCTGGGATACCTAGACTATAAGGTAAAGCAAACAATCCATAGGCTCACTCACACATATAGCCTGCTTGCTTTTTGCTCTTGAGACAAAGCCTGTGCTGGGCCTTCCAAATATACAATAATTCACAGAACACAACCTATATTTTATTTATTTTAAAGTAGATCCTGTGATTTGTAGGGCCAGTCATCTCTCTAGCAGCAGTTTTCCTCTAAACTAAGCTTATTGGGGATAGTTAGCTAACCACTGAAGCAAGTCCATTCAAAGGAGTTGTGAGCTCCCCTTTATAAACAGTACCACTGCCCAAATTACATGTGTAAAATAAAAAGCTGTACTCACGTATCACCATCAGCATCTTTGGACAGAAAGTGGTCCTGGGACAGGTTGGCCAGTTTGTTTTCTTCCTGTTCTACCTGCCACTGAAAGAAGGACTTTCCTAACTGTGTGGTATTCATTGAATTTCCAGCCATGTTCTGGAGTGGCAGAACATTTAAAGGGGTTAAGCCTAGATCCTGTCTACCCAGGACATCACAGGCATTGTTTGGCCCCAGGTTAAAGTTCTGGATGTTGATCTCATTTGGCGGCGGCTGCTGCTGCTGCTGCTGCTGAGCATTAGGTGAAGTCTGAACTGGCAGGGCAATGTTCTCTGGTTCTCCAGGACCACTCAGGAGAGATGCAAAGCTTTGGGTCGGGCAGAACAACAGGTCTTGCCCATCAAATAAATTTGGTTCACAGGTAGGAGACTGAGGTTTTCCAGAATATGGACTACATTCTGAGCCTGAAATGTGACTAAAAGGCTGTTGTAAATCCTGGCTCTGTGGAGAAGAAAACTGATATATCTGAGATTGATCCATCATTTGTGGGGAACTGCTGACTTGGAATGGCTGGTATTTCTGTGGTGGAGAGAGAATCTGCCCTCCATGGAAATCCTGATACTGCTCCCTGGGGGAGCTCTGATTCATAACCACCGGACTCATCCAGCTAAACTGAACTGTATTCAGGGATATAGGATTGGATTCATTTTTAATATTCATAATGTTTTGAAGCAGATCAGAATTGTTGTTCTGTTTGGGTTCATTAATATGAACATCTTCCATACTATCCACAGGAGTAGGAGTTTGGGGTGGTGTCTGGAAAAAAAAAGAAAATGACTGTATCTGAGACTGGCTCCCTTGTGAAAGTACACAGCTAGAGGGTAACTTGTCAGGGGCGGCTAGGTGGCACACTGAATAGAGTACTAGCCCTGGTGGCAGGAGGACCTGAGTTCAAATAAGGCCTCAGACACTTAACACAAGTAGTGTGACCTTTGGCAAGTCACTTAATCCCAATTGCCCTGCCCTCCCCCTTCCAAAAAGCAAATAAACAAATAAATAAAATAAAAGGTAAATTGTCTCACAGGTGAAGATGTGAAATACTTACCAAAAACTGGCTATGCAATGATGTAGCTGGCCTTTTGCAAGCTGGTCCATCGGAAACAGGATCGGCCCCCTTCCTTTTCCCACTGTTTACCAATACGTTCTTCAATTCTGCTAAGAAAAAGAATTCTGAATGAGTCATTTTAAAATTTCACTTCAATGCACTCAAAGTCTTTTACTCTTAAAACACTTCTAGATCATAGTACAAAAATCTCTTACCTGTAAACTGCTCTGTACTCGCACTTTGTGCCTACAAGGGGAAAGAAAATCACAATATATAAAGAACAGCCCCATTTTGGACTTGGTTTTTTTAAGTTTCCATGACCAAAACATATATCTCATTAGGGCCTCTCTGAACTTAGCTCAGACCAACTGCCGGGGTACAGAAGGTATGGTAGGACAAGCTTGCTTTTCAGAAGCATAGGCTACAACAAGCCAGGGCCATCTCCACAACACAAGGGGCACCCTTCCACAGAAGCTCTTTCAAATATACTCAGGCACTTCTCAGTACAAATTATTAATCTGGTGCTTGAGTGTGCAAACATCAATTCCATTAATATTCACTTTCTACTGCTTTCTACCCCTTCATAACAACTTCCTCATCCCTCACCTTCATCTTAGCCTCAATTCAAGTTTAAAATGAAATGAACATGGTTCGACAGCTTTTGTTTACAATTTAAAATTTTGCTAATTCACCACAATCCCATTGATCTCAGTACCAGTCCCTCTATTTCCATGAAAACTCCCTCTAACCTCCTACTGGGTGAAACCAGTTAGGAACAAAACACAAGTGCAGATTCTATGTCCAAAACAACAGCCCAGGTATTACCTTGAAATCATCCACAGCTTGAGCAGAAGACTTCTGCTTACTATTTCTTATATGCAACAAGAGTTCCTTCACTGAATTTCTCACACGAACACCTTGAAAGGGTCCTCTCTGTTGCCTTCCACCACCCATATGGTGTTCACCTGCTCATGAAAAAAAGAAACCAAATTTGAGTTTATCCAACTTAAAAAACATAAATCTACAAAACCTCTAAGGTTATTATCAAATCACATAAAAGGGGGTGCCTAATCAATAGATCAATGCACATCACTTTTCTTTCTTTCTTTTGGGTAACTGTCTCTTCCAACTGAATTGGCCATTCCCCACTAGGAATTTAGAAAAGCCAACAGACCATGGGGAGACATTCTTCTGGGCTCCTGTTTGAAACCAACAGCTACAGCAAACCATTGGTCTTGATTCAGAGCCTGCCTAGTGATTTATCTTGAAGCCACTGCCTTTAAGCCCCTCTCTGAAAATGTCCCCTGACTTCCCAAGGACTCTGCAGGCAGCAAATACTTACTAGCTACGTTACCCTGGGCAAATTCACTGAACCCCTAAGCCTCAGTTTCCTCATCCATAAACTGGGAACAATAATAGTCCATCTCGCAAGGTTCTTGTAAAGATCAAATGAGCATTTATTTACACACACACAAATAGTGTGTGTATATGAATGTGTATATACACACACGCATCCATATACACACACTTTAAGGTATATGTGTGTACTTTGCAAGTCTTAAAGCTTGTAAATGTTAGCTATTATGATTGTTAGCACCTGACTCTACACCACCACAATCACACAGCACCCCCAAACACACACACACACACACACACACACACATCCTCAAAGCTTTGAGGAAATTTTTTTTTAATTATTCTTCCCTCACAAAAAGGGTGGTGACAACCCCAGATCTAAGTTGTCTGAGAAATAGCATATTGTATCTCTCTGCCTCTTAAATCCTAATTCTCTGTAAAACAGGAATAATAAAGTTGGTTATCCCCTTATCACATGAACCTATTACAAGAATTAAGCAATTTTATTAGTTAATACTCCGTGGGTTCTTAAAACAATGGCTTTACGTTCTCCTAGAGATTAAAAGGTCTGGCATTTCCACCCTACAAGGCAGGCAAAATAGACTTTTTCCAGTGATCTCAATTTACAAAAACATTAGATTTGTGCACTAACATTTTTTGAGCATTCTTGAGGATTTCCCCTCCAAAATTTTTTTTCAGAACCATCTGTTGGTTTTCCTAGTAAAAAGGAAATAAGCTGTTGTTTTGGAACTTGAGCCAAAACTTGACAATGTTAGAAACAGAGATGAGTTCAGCATTCCACTTGTGACTGCTTGTGTCATAACCTCTTAGATCTGTGGTTCATTAAATAAACAAGCAAAAAAGCCAGGAAATGGAACATTTTAGGCATTTGGTTTGAAGAAGGGAGAGGGGAAAGGAAGGAAAGAAAAGAGAACTGGAAGTGGGTAAATGGAGTTCATGAGATTACTTTGTTAAGCTTTGAAATGCCACAAGATCTGAAATGAAAAGTAGTTGGGACTAAGGCACATCAAGTCACGGCAGTAGCCAAAATTGGAAAAAGAAATAACTGAAAAAGGAAAATAATAAAATGACTTGCTCCGGACATAGTCAAGAAAAAGACCCTAAATTTCATAACCCAAAGATGGTTATTCCTCCTGTCAGTACTGCACTAATTGAGTAATGGAACTGCATTTGAAGACATCCCAATTTGGACACTGGCCTTTCCACATTCCATAGGGAGCCTTCAGATTCTCATCAGTAAAATGAGGGCACTGGATTAAATAATTTCCAAGATTCTCTCATGATTTAAATACTATGATCCTAAGAGTTGACATTTATTGAGTAGCCATAACAAAAGTCAACTGAGTGGTTTTAAATACAAGACTTCCAAGTGAAAAATTTGACACATGCAAAAAAAAAAAATGATAAAGCCAACCAAAAAAAATGATCATTTTAATAGACTAAGTGGGGGAGTTAGGGAGGGGGGAAAAAAACACCCAAAACAAGTTTGTAAGAAACTGGGCAGCAATTTTTTTAGAAGGATTACAAACACCAAGACTAGTAAGACATCTTTAATTCCTCTAGAAGACATAATTGCCACCTCCTCCTGGCTTCTCTCCTCAAAAAAACAAAAACCAGTTTCACTAAGAAAACAAAGAGAAAGCTGAACTGGTTTATTATTATGGGTCTGACAGGTAGAGGAAATAAAGATATTCTATATCTAATTCATAATTAAAAGAAACAGAACTGTTTAAATCACTGTAAGTCACTCTTACCAAGTAACT
>JAQQSW010010481.1:0-12982 GCA_028646575.1 Pseudocheirus occidentalis | reverse complement strand
TAGGTAAAGGGAATACAAATGTATATATATATATATGTATACTTACACATAGGTCCATATAGGAGGCTATATATGCATATGAATACATATCTGAGCATGTGTGTATATGTGTATATAGAGGGTATAGGATGAATTAAATGTGAAGGGATGATACTTTAAAAGGCGAAATTCTGAGATGGGAGAGGACTAGAACGAGAGGAGACAGGGACAGACAAAATGGGGTTAATCATTCCATACAGAAGAGACAAGGGATAACCATTACAACTTTACTTTCAATTACTCTCATTAAATTTGGCTTAGGGAAGAAATGGCATAAACTCTAAACTGGGCATCATGCCGCACAGGAGAGTAGCGGGCATGGGGATGAGAGGTGGGATGACAGAGGGGAGGGCAGAGTCTGGGGGAGGGATGCTGGAAGCACACACTTCAGTAAAGGGACAGGGACAGGGTAGAGAACAGAACAAAGGGGGAGGGATAGGAAGGAGGGACGTAAAATCACTGTCACAATATGTCCACTATAAATATGTCCTGTATAATTACACATCCACAGCCTGTAGTGAATTGCTTGTCCTTCCAGTGGCGGTGGGTGACAAGGGAGGAACCAAAAGAATCTAGAAATTAAAGTTCTGCAATACATGCAACTAGGAATTTAGATATACAGGGGCTAGGGTAGGGAGACCCTCCCTGCCCTACCAGAAATTTAGAGAGCAGATCAGGGGAGGGGCTTTACAGTGGGATTGCTGTTTGGGGTTTGGGGTAGGGGAAAGACGGGGAGAAAATGTGTAATTCAAAAATCTCATGAAAATGAATGATGTAAACAGATACAAACCTTTGTTCAATTAAAGTCCAACAATACAAAAAAAAAATTTTTTTAAAGAATCAATCAGGATACCTAAATGATTGAGAGTAGTCACAGAATCTCAGCAAACTTTGCCCTTGGGTGGGGGTGGAAAGGTAGGGAATCTGAATAAGGTAACATCAAAAAATAGCAGATCAAAACATTATTTACAGAAGTGTTCCTGACCTAGAATGATCAAGCTCTTCAACTTTGTGAAACACTTTAGCATAAACAAATAGGAAGGAAGGGCTAGAAGGTATTTGAAATCATTCTCTGCCCCACATAGCAAAATGCTGAAGGCCATTTCAGACCAATATAAAGAAAAAAGTTACTTATAGATCTTTGGAAAAAAACATGTAGAGAATTTTCCTTTTACAAACAGGCCATTCTTTAAGTTTTGCTAAGTAATTTTCATCTGAGGAAAAACAATATTTTACAAATCATTCAAAATAGTTCATTCCAAAACAAAAATCAAATAGACATACCCCTCACAGAAAAATTATGGAAAATCAAACAGATGTTAATAGAAAAAGGAAAGTTCTTTGGGATAACAATTGTTTCATTCATTTCTTTTTGTATCTCCAGAGTCTAGGACAGGACCTTGTACATAGTAGGCATCTAATAAATGTTTAAGTTAACTGAAAAGCATTTTCATAAATAAGGTAATATGGCAAATGTTATCCAAAGCAAATTAAATGGTTTTTTCCCTATACAAAATGACCTCTAGAAACTTAACCAATATTAACACCCAAATAAAAAGACATATAAAGATACAAAGTGACATTCAAAATAAATACATCAGATTCTAACTATACTTCCATTATACATCCATAAGTTAATTAATTTCAATAATTAAATCATCTTGAATTGAGTTCAAAACAAATCTATCTTATACCAAATTCTCCTCTAGAGAAAAATCATTCCCTGGGGAAATTCCAATCTATAAAACACACAGAAACATGATGATACAGTAAGAACACAATATAAAACAGGGTGTGTCACTCTGGGAAAAAAAGAGCATGGAAGTATGGGAGAAGCAATTATACTATTAATTCTTTGATTGCTGGACCCTTGTATGATACTTTTTGTATCTGAAGCACAAGTGCACACACACACACACAGAGTGAAGAAATGTTCAATACATCTTGATCGAATGCTTTTTGACTGAAAGATGAAGAGTCTCCACACAACTCTGCCCCACAGAGGCAAACTTTAAGTACTTAAGTATGAAGAGCTGAAAGGAACGCACTCTCTACCCCATACTCTTAGGCACCTTGATTCTCTTCTTTTCTGGCAGAAAGTAACAAGTGCTTCACCTAGAATGCAAAAGTTTTCATTTCATTCATGCCAAAAACGTGGAAGCAGCCAAACAAATAAATACATTGTGTTCTAAAGGGACAAGAAAGCATTTTGTTATGTGGAGGTGAAAAACAAACATTATCCATGACCAAATAGAAAAAGATGTCCTTATACGTCAATAAATAAAATTTATACAATGAAACATTGCATATTTTGCAACGATACTGTATGAATTCAAGTCATGGAATCCCTTAGTTTCCAAAAGAATTTAAGTTGCAAAGGGCTATAAAGCAATTCATGGTGGACTACAATATGTTATCAAGGAAAGATTGAATAAAAGGAGCAGCCCAGAGGATTCCTGTATCTTCTAACAGCATCCACAACCCGGCTCAACTCCCTGAGAAATTGTTGAAGTACAAGACAAGACAAAAAGTACAGGGGATGCTATGAAGGAAATAGTCAAATCAGTGACATCCCAGACCCACTGAAGTATAAAAGCACCGATATTCTAGAGGGGCAGAGCCAAGATGGTGGTGTAGAAGCAGGAAAACTCCATGGCTCCCCTAATAACCACCTCGAATACACAGGAGCAAGAAAGATTTTGAAAATCAAGTAAGAAAAGTGGAGGAAAATCTGTGAAAAGAAATGAGAATGATGCAAGAAAATCATGAAAAGAGAGTCAACAACCTGACTGAAAAAAATAACACCTTAAAAAATAGATTAACTCAAACGGCAAAAGAGGCCCAAAAAGCCAATGAGGAGAAGAATGCCTTAAAAAGCCAAATTTGCCAGATGTAAAAAGAATCTCAAGAGCTCACTGAAGAGAATAATTCCTTCAGAATTAGATTGGAGCAAATGGAAGTTAATGACTTTATGAGAAATCAAGATACTATGAAACAGATTGAAACAAATGGAAAAATAGAAGGCAATTTGAATTATCTCATTGGAAAAACTACTGACCTGGAAAATAGATGCAGGAGAGACAATTAAAAATTATTGGACTATCTGAAAGCCATGATCAAAAAAAAACCTAGAAATCATCCTTCAAGAAACTGTCAAGGAAAACTGCCCCATTTTAGAACCAGAGGGCAAAATTGAACTTGAAAAAATTCACCAATCACCTCTTGAAAAAGACCCCAAAAAGAAAACTCCTAGGAATATTATAGCCAGATTCCGGAGTTTCCAGATCAAGGAGAAAATATTACAAGCAGCCAAAAAGAAACAATTCGAATATGGTGAGAACACAATCAGAATAACACAGGATTTAGCAGTTTCTACATTAAGGGATTAAAGGGCTTGGAATATAATATTCCAGAATTCAAAAGAGCTAGGATTAAAACTAAGAATCACCTACCCAGCCAAACTGAATATAATGTTTCAGGGGAAAATATGGTCATTCAATAAAATAGAGGACTCTCAAGCATTCTTGAGGAAAAAAACAGAGTTGAATGGAAAATCTGACACTCAAATACAAGAAGCAAGAAAAGCATGAGAAGTTAAACAGGGAAAAGAAATCATAAGGAGCTTATCAAAGTTGAACTATTTACATGCCTACATGGAAAAACGATAATTGTAACTTATGAAACTTTTCTTAGTATGAGTCTAGGTGAAGGGAATATAAATATGTGTGTGTATATGTATACATACACATATGTCTATATAGGAAGGTATATATGTGCATATGAATACATATATGAGTGTGTGTATATATGAGTACAGATATACATAGAGGACACAGGATCAATTGAATAGGAAGGGACAATATTTAAATGTGAAATTGAGAGGTGAGAGAGGAATATAATGAAAGGAGACCGGGAGAGACAGAATGAGGTAAATTATCTCATATAGAAGAGGCAAGGGATAACTGTCACAATGGATGGGAAGAAAAGGAAGGCAAAAGGGAATGGGTCAACCTTACTCTCATTGAATTAAACTTAGGGAGGCAATGACATACACACTAAATTGGGTATCTTGCCCTACGGGAAAGTAGGGGGGGAAGGGGATGAGAGGGGGGAGGATGGAGGGGTGGGCAGGTTCGAGGGGAAAGTAGTTAGAAGCACACACTTTTGAAAAGGGACAGAGTCAAAGTAGAGAATAGAACAAGTGGGGGCAGGACAGGATGGAGGGAAATATAGTCAGTCTTTCACAATATATCCACTATGGAAATGTTTTGCGTAACTACACATGAACAAACTAAACTGAATTGTTTATCTTCCCAGTAAGGATGAGTGATGAGGGAGGAAGGGAAAGAATCTGGAATTGAATGTTGTAAAATAAAATGCTTTTTAAAAATTATTATTATTTTTTTTTACATGCAACTGGGAAATAAGATATAGGCACTGGGGTATGGAAATCCATCTTGGGGTATGGAAATTCATCTTGCCCTACTGGAAAGTGGAAGGAGGGATGGGGGAGGATTTAGGAGAGAGCAGATTGGGGAAAAGGGTATACAGTGGGATCACTGTTTTGTGGTGGTGGGCAGGGGAAAAATGGGGAGCAAATTTGTAACTCAAAATCTTGTGGAAATGAATGATGTAAACTAAAAATAAACATAAAATTCAATTTTTTTAAAAAAAAGCATAGATATTTATAAGGTTCTATTAATTGTATCCTGAGCTTTCAGAGAGAAAAGGACAGGAGTTTTCACAACATCTGCTTTTGGAAGAAAACATCTTTGAGAAGTTACTATATCAATAATCCCAACCCAAGCCTCAGAGGCTTATAGTTTAGTTTCAGATGACTTAGAATGAGTGTAGATAGCAATTGTTTTCTGTCCTAGTCAGAAACACTGAGGGTCTTCACCCTCCAGAATGACATCTTTGTGAGAGCAAATTGAGACATCTTTTGTCTCAATTACCTAGCCTTAAGTCACTGAATGGGTGTGGTCTCAGACAAACAGACCTGGGAAAACTGAGACCTGAGATCTTAATTTAGAAAGACCAAGGTCACCCCACTGCATCTCAGGCCACTGCCAGTTGTCTTGACTCCTGTCTTGCCACTGGACTTTGATGACACCGGAGGAGAGTGACACCAAAGACTTTGTGCAGTTCTGCCTCACTTATATCCAATTCACTCCAAAGTCAAGATATTACCCTCTTGATGGCATTTGTCCTTTTCAAGAACAAAGGATGAACAATAACATTAACTCACTCTACTCCCGTCTTATAAAACAACTAAAAAAGACTGACTGAATTGAAAATTTCATATCCTTACATGAAAGTTTTTCAAATAATACAAAAATTGTTTTTCACATTTGATCCTTAAAATCATCAAATATTCATTAAGCTATGCAGACGAGCCATGTTGTTATTTTTTTTTCTAGCCTTGGGGGAAGAAATCTGACAAATCTATCTAATGGTAGTGAAGATAAGAGCTCAGGAAGGTTGCAATACAACATTTTCTGCCTCTGCGATGTCCTCCAACTGAAAGCTCCCTAAGTATTGTTTTCTAAATAAATGAACCCTGGGAACCCAGAAGGATGCCAAGACTCAGGAAAGCTAACAGGAAACCATCACCAAGTAAACCAAAAAGAGTAAGAAATTAAAAACAAAGAAACAGTGATCCAAAGCTACAGCCTAAACAACTTGATTTCTCCTTCATGGACAATGAATAGACGTGAATACTCTTGGACTTAGGAATGGTTTCCATAATATCACAACCACATTCTCTGAACTACCTTCCTGACCCTCATAAAGATTATATTGATTTTTAACAAATCTTTTTAATTCAATTCCATGAAAACTTCCCTCTTTAGTTATTTTTGTTTGTTATTTTAGTTTCAATTACTAACAATTGAGAAGCCTTTAATTTAACTTTGACTACATTTAATATTTGTACAAATCACTTGTTTTTACAATATGCAATTTAAACATCATTTCTGTTTTAAATTCAAAAGTATATAGCTAAGTGATATACACCTACCATGCCTGTATCACCATCATCAACACCAAAGAATTTCTAAGTACCTACACAGAAACAGTACTCTGTTGGTACAAGTGAAATGACAAGTGAAAGGAAGTTCCAGATCTCAATTGAACAAAAGGAAGAATTTACAACCATTTATATTAACATTCTATAATCGTTTATATAGACAATTTCAATGAACTGTCCAGCAACGGAGTAGGTTGCATTGCAAAGTAGTTAACTCCCTATCACCGTTAGTGTTCAAATGTAATCTATATAGAATGTAAGCTCCTTAAAAGCAGTCTTAGCTGCTAACACACTACCTGACACACGCTAAGTGCTTAACAAAAGCTTACTAATTAATATGATTATGCCTTTGACCATGACTATTTTAATGAAATGTCAATATCAGATGAAACAACATCTCAAATTCCACACATCCATAAAAGAACTCATTTATCTTTCCCCCCAAACTGATCCCTCTCCTGGACTTCTTACTCTGTAGAGGGCACCATCATCCTTCTAATCTCCCAGATTTGTAACTTAATTATCCCACATTTCACATATCCAATCAGCTACGAAACCTTGCCTTTTCTATTTTTCCAGCATCATTCCCATTCGTCAACTTCTTTCGATTCCCATGGTCCCCACCCTGTTCCATGCCCTTATTACCTCTCACCTGGACTACTACAATGGCCTGCTAAGAGGGATCCCCACCTCAAGACACTCCTTTCTCTGAGCCACACGAAACGTAGCTGCCAAAGTGATTCAGTTATGACCTCAGAGCATGCCCCCTACTCAATAAACCCTAGTGGCTCCCTTTTGCTTCTAGCAGAAAATATAAACTTTTCTGATTGCCTTTTAAACCCTTTCAATTTGGCCCAAAGCCTCATATTTCTTTATACGTGATTCCTCTTTCCTTATTCTATACAAGGCAAATGGAACTTCTTGCCATTCCTCACACAGTCCTTGATCTTTCCACCTGGAGCCTCTATCCTGGCTGTCCCACATGGCTGGAATGTACTTCTTTCTCACCTTGCGGAATTCCTTCCTTTCTTCAAGAGAGTTGAAATACCACTTTCTACAGGAAGCCTTTCTTAAACCCCATCAAAGGCTAGAGCCCTCCCTCCTAAACTACCTATATTTATTTTGTATTTTTCTGTACATACGTATGTGTTTATGTGTATTTATGTACATGTGTGTTTATGTTGCTTCCCCCAACAGCACCTTGAGAGAGGAAACTGTTTCATTATTAAATTTTACCCTACTTGGAACATATTAGGCACTTAATAAATAAATGCTGATGCATTCAATAGGAATATGTTTATGATCACATTGTAACCAACAGAGAAATAATAAGTAGAATGGTACTTGGGATGGGAGTTAATACCAGAAAAACTAAAGTGATAACTCAGATCATTGCCAAATCATGAGATTTTGCATCTCAAGCTAATGACCAAATGAATTAAAACAGATTTTTGTGATATAATGGTTCAGTTACAGATAGCAAGCAGAAGAGCTAGGATTCAAACCCAGTTCTTCAAATTCCAAATGTAAATGGTCTCTGAAGAAAAGAGAGGAAAAGAGTGAATGAAAGCTTGGCACACAGTAGTTAAAAAATTGATGACCCATTTTAGATTATGGTCATTTAAGGAAAGCATCAACAACAACAAAGAAATATGTAAAAGGACAGACTGAAAAATTAAAATTTTTCTCATGAATAAAATTTAAAATGTAAAAACTATGATCAGAGTCTGGTTCTCTTAGTTCTTTTATAGAAGAAAATAAGGGTAGAATAATGGACAGAGCTGGAGATCTGACTTTTGATTTCATTAGTATAGGAAAATTCTTCTATAAATATAAGTTAGCACCTTCTCTATAATTTATACTTAGAGCATGGGTTCTTAACCTTTTTCGTGTCATGGATCCCTTTGGCAATCTAGTGAAGCCTATCTTTTAACTGCATAAAATAAAATAGACAACAACAAAAAGAAAAATAATTATATTGAAATAAAGATGTAAATTATTTTGCCATTAAAGTTCATGGACCTCTTGAAATCCAATTGTGCACCCCAGTCACGGATCCTGGGGTGAGAACCACTATTTTAGACAGTATCACAGGGTACTGAAAAGTTTAACAATCTGCCCAAGTCACAAAGCTAATATGTGTCAGAAGTGGAACTTGAACACAGGATTTCCTGGCTTTGAGGTCAACTCTCTATTCATGCTCGATGGATGGTGAAAATGAATATTATCCTTCTATCCAATTGAAGAAAATTTCAAAAAATAAATTGTTCTTTGTCTTTATTTTTAAACAGGCTCTCAAAAGAAGTTTCAGAAATACCTATTGTTACTAGGAAAGAGAAAAAGAAGCAGAACAATAAAAATATTAATATTGTTTTTAAAAATGCAAAAAAATCATAAAATACTAACCATTAATTTGCTAGTTAAATGAAATTTACTAATTAAATGAAAATATATGTTGTAAATAATTCTATGAAATCATGATTAATTATAATGCAAAAAGAAAATGTATATTAATATGAAATGGTATTATAAATGACTTTTAGGGTTTAGGTTTTTTATGAATTACTTTTTACCATGTAGACAATTCTAGTAGGGGTTTTTATGGTCTAAAAAGTCTTCTGTTCTAACAAAAAAGGTGACAGGATAAAATGAAGGGGCAGTACCTAAGAACAAATAAAATACTTCTTATGTCACCTCTAGTCGGTAAAATGCAATTTTTAGCAAAAGGTCAAGTCTATTACTACTGACTTATTTTATCTTAAAGACTCAGTAATTTTATGACCATTAATAACATTTGTGGCTTCAAAAGCTGAAAAGATATTCAAGTTTCACATTGGGGCACAACCATATCACCCATCAACATGAGACTTTCTCTTGTTAACAATCCTATCACTAAAAACAATGCAACGACTTCAATACTTCACAAATTTGTGACTTGTCCTCCCTCTACCTATGCTTACTGAACCCACTATACAACTTAATGCTGGGTCTCTGAGATGCACTATGGCTGAAAAATGTATCACTTTGCAGGCCACCTGGTTATAAACATCTCTCAACTTGGGCTGGGCCACAGAAAATAGACATACCTTCAGTCCCATCTCCAATCTCTGTGGTGAAGACAAGTGGTGCCCTTCAATCAATGATGAACATTCCCATACTGGTCATACCCTTCACACCCCAGTGACTCTTCATTCAAGTTAAGGCACAGACCCAGGTCTATGGTTCTCATCCAAGGATCAGTCTAGCTAATTTTAGATTGCTATAACCACCAAAAAGTTAGACACCAGATAAAAAAAATGTTCAGCCTCACTACTTACGAATTATTCCACTAAGTTACAATTTAAGTCAATGAAAGTTGTACGCAGATAGATGAAATAATACATACCTGCAAAAGAAATATTTTTATTCTATTCCAATGGATCTGTAATTAATCTGTACCTACCCTGTCCATGTCTTGTCCATTTCCTCCCATAAATTTGCCACAGGATTACATCCAATGTAATATACCTTTCCTGTAGTCTCTTGACAGTGCAAGACTACCAATGGGCATTCAATCAGTTACCCTTTGATCTTGCTACATGGACACTTTCATTTCAGTCATACATATGTTGATAAGATCTTTTATACCACTTCTATGTAATTCTCTGTAGCATATTTTAGTCTGCTTGTACTACCGTGTACCTCTCTATTGCTCTTTGGGTGGACCTCACATTAGGTTCTTTAGAGGTTGTAGGGTTCCAGGTCTTGTAGCCATACATCATTATTAGAAGACTATTCATTTTTTAATGGGCCTTTGCTTTAAGGGAGATATGGGAGACTGTTTTTGGAGGGAGAGAGAGAAGATAGAGATGAATAGATAGATAGAGAGATACACACACACACACACACACAAACAACAATATAGAATGTCCATCTATAACACTTCATAATCTAGACAATATACATTCTTAATTCACTTGATTTTTCCTTTGGTGGATGAGTAGGCTAAACTCTTTCAAATTATTATGGATGTCATTTAGGATGCTCTGCAATGGCCTAGGGCCCAACAGTAGTACAATGTCCTCTATGAAGAGAAAATTCTGGAGGAATTTATCATCTGTAGAGAATCTGTAAGGAATCTGATTTAGATCCTGTGCCAGACATCTTCTATGACAAGAGCAGGAATATTTGTCCAAATAAATCACCTTTTATTCTTCACCTGTAATTAATGATAAAAGCATCACTGAACAAGTTTATCATGGCAATTTTATCTTCTGAGGAATCCTTGTATAACTGTTATACATGCACAGAAGACAACTTACTGGAGGAGAGCTTTTAAGATGGTGTTTGGCTCTATCAAATCAAATGAGTTAAAGTCAACAAAAAATAAACATAAGGGGGAATCTTGTATTTTCTACACCTTTCAATCACGTGATAGTAAAGATGAGGATAATGATGGAATATTACTTGCAAAAATTGTCTGTTCCCCTTCAAATAACCTCATCATGTGCAGATTATCCTCACAAAATAATGTATCAATTACATTACTAAATAAGGATTAAGACAATATTAAAAGGATTAATATGATCAAGACTAAGACAGCTAAACTGTAGCTATAGTATTTTTAAGAGTAATACCTTAAAGGAATTTTGTTTTATTTAACCTGACTTCATCCTCAATAAAGCTCTACTTGGAGACCTCATTGTGCACAGAAGGAGCCCTGAGTTCTTTAAAATAATGACAGAAGAATATAAACTAGGGCACAGCCTGCCATAAAGAGGACTATAAGTGTGGTCTTGACAAAATGTGGAGTTTGCTGTCTAAAGAGCAACCTAGCCAAGCAAAGAAAGGTTCAGTGCCATTATTTTAACAGTTGGGGAATGAATTAGTTGGTAATGCCAAAGGAAAATACAAAGAAGCTTGAAAACTATTTCTGCTCCATGTCACCTGCTTGTTAAGTCACAGTGGTGGGATGACAAAAAAAACAAGAAACAAAGACAAGAATCAAACAGTTTTGAATATCCTGGTAGCGCATTTATTAAGCACTTGATGTGTGCCGGCCACTGTGCTAAGTTTTGTTGTTAAGTCCTTTTTCTATTATGTCTGACTCTCCATGACCCCACTGGGGTTTCCTTGGCAGAAATACTGGAGTGGTTTGCCATTTCCAGCTCATTTTACAGATGAGGAAGAGAAGCAAATGGGATTGAGTGACCTGCCTGAAGTCACATAGCCAGTCTATTGTGCCACCTAGCTGCCCCTATACTAAGTACTGGGGTCATAAATACAAGCAATCAACATAATCCCTGCTCCCCTCAAAAATATATTTTAATGTTATAAACATTAATTTAATGTTTAGTGATCTAAATGTCAATGAATTAACACAATGTTGGATCTATCAATCAATCAGTAAACACTTATTAAGAACTGTGCTAGGCATCTAGCTAAGCACTGGAAGAAGCAAAAAAATCAGTCCCTGCTCTCAAGAAGCTTAATATCTAATAGGGGAGATAATGTGCAAACAAATATATACAAAGCAAGCTATATAAAGGAATAGTTGTTATCAGAGGAGAGGTACTGAAGGAGTTGGGGAAGGCTTCCTGTAGAAATTGAGATTTTGTTCTTCTTTTTGTTGGTTGTCTTTCATTCTTAAAGAGAACCATGACATCAAGAAGGGGATGCCATGACTTGCAAGTGAACTGGATTTAAATGAGGAAGCCATCTGGTTCCAGTGGCAAGATACAGATCAAGACAACTGGAGACAGCCCCAGATGCAGTGGGGAGATCTTGGTCTTTTTAAGCTATGGTCTTTCCCAGGTCTCAGTTTGACTGAGGCAATTCCCATTAAGTGATTTAAGGGTAAGTTTAAAATAAGGCAAATAATGACCTCTTTTACCTAACCAAAAACAAAACAAAACAATCAGCATAGAGATGGTAATTAAATTCATGGGAGCTGATGAGATCACCAAGTGAAACAGTGTAGAGGAAGCTAAGAGAACCCAGCCCTAAGAGAAGGTCTCCTCCTCAATCTGCCTTGGACTGTGTAGTGAGATGACAGAGCTGCCAGCTGACACTTGTTGCTAAATCCAACATATATTTGGGCCCCTCTATGCTGAATCTAGGGCTTCTTGCCCTGCAATACAAATTTTACTTGTGCTAGAATGCTCCTAATCAGATTTTGTCTTTAGCATCCTCGGCCTCCTTGTGCTGACCTGGCCAGAGAAATCACTCATGCTTGTTTTTCTTGGATTTCCCAGTCAAGATTTGGTCTGGTATGATTTCTAAATGTCTGGAGTTGTTTTGTTTTGGTTTTTGTGGCAAAGTAGCTTGCTGTATTTCTTTCTGCTACTCTGCCTTCTTGGATCCCCCACTGTGGAATTTTCCTCCTGCTGTGGCCTGAAAACCATTACGCCTTTGATAACATCCATGATTGTATCCCTTCTGAAGAGGGTACCCAAAGAGGGTTAGAGTTGCCTGAAACCCCAAAATACCAACATGTTGGGTCCTGCTGAAAGAATTCTACTCAAGTCATCTCAGCCAAAGAAAAACAAAGTTTATTGAAAGGTCAAGTTCATCATATGGGGTAGACTCTTAAGGAGCCAGTGTATGCTAGGTCATTCTATGGAGCTCTCACACAGAGCAAGTCTGTAGTAGGGCATTCTGTGGTGCGCGCTCGCGCACGCACGCGCACACACACACACACACACACACACACACACACACACACACACACACACACACCCACGGAGTTTGGGGAGGGTCTTCAGGAGGAGTCAATGAGGTCAATGCAAGAGTGGATTGATATTTTGATAGGCTCCAGGGTGGGAAGCAGATGGACAATGGAGGGCCAGGCTAGTGACAGAGGTTTGGGCCCAGCCACAATGAAATACTTATGGCCTCTGCAAATGCCTCATCAAGTGGGAAGATTCAATCAGACTT
>JAQQSW010010480.1:0-12982 GCA_028646575.1 Pseudocheirus occidentalis | reverse complement strand
TTTGGTGAAAATGGTATTGCACTAAGAAAGTAATTGGCATCTTATGAGCTTATTCAATATGGATCTGGCAAGTATGTAAGCAAGTGTGTGTGTGTGTGTGTGTGTATATGTGAGTGTGTTTGTGAGGGCATTCATAAGCTTGGGATTTGACACAGGAATACAATAGAAAATCTAACTTAAAAGTTATGGAATCTCAGAATAATCTCTGAAGCCTTTTCTGATTGTTGGTTGTGAAATTATTTATTTTGTCCACTGAAATCCCAGGAGGGACAGCCAGGGTATGGGGTCACACCTGTTGCTCTGGGCGAGCTGTGTGATTTATGCCCATACGACCCCTGAGGTCGTGCCATGGAGATCCGAGATCCCCCAAGGGGGAGGGGGACAACAACCCTGAACCCTTTCATCTGTGAGCCTTTTAAACTTGTGCTGGCACCTGTTGGGCCATCTGTGGGATCTTTGTAAGGCGCTGTGCTCGTGAAGTACAGGAAAACCAAACCAAGTTTGTCCTGCTTCCATGTCAATGGTTTCTATGACAAGCTACTTTAGTATTCATCCCTTTACAAAACTGTGTGTGCGTGTCTGTACACATGCATACAGAAAATATATGTCATCTACTCAAATATACAATAAAATCTGTGATTTCTTTAATATAGAGAACCCCTTGTATAGACACTTCTTGGACTTAGATCCCCATCCTTCTATGACCTAACACATAGTAAAAATAGCAGGTAGCATTTAGACAATGTTTAAAGGTTTATAAAATATCTTACATATATCATTCCATTCAATCCTTGTGATAAAGATGCCATTATCACCATTTCATAGATAAGGAAGTTGAGATGACTCGGTGAAGTGACTTGCTCAGCCACAAAGCTAGTAAGGGTTTGGGGCAGAATTCAAATCCAGGTCTTCTGAACTCCAGGCTCAGTGCTCTGGCCTCTAGAAAGTGATTTGGCACCTCTGAGTCAAAGCTAGCCTGGGGAGATGACTGTACTACATGCTGAAACTCTGTTTTAACCTTTGACACCATTGGTCTCTTCTTGAGTGTGAACATATAGCTCTGTATGGATTGGTTTAAGATGTAACATCCATAAAACAAGCTGGAGGATCTGCTCTGGTGTAATTAATAGCACACTAAGCAAAGAATAATTAGTATCATTTGAACCTACTCAAAATGGAGCTACAAGGTATGAGTGCATGTGTGTGTGTGTGTGTGTGTGCATGTGAGTGTGTGATACACAGACACACAGACAAACAGAAGCAGAGATATACACAGAAGCAGAGACAGAGAGAGGGTAACAAAGAGACAAAAAGACAGAGAGGCCAATGTGTGTGTGGGGAGGGAGGGAGAGAGAGAGAAAGACAGAGAGACAGAGAGAGAGAGAGAGAGACAGAGAGAGACAGAGAGAGACAGAGAGAGAGACAGAGAGAGACAGAGAGAGACAGAGAGAGATAGAGAGAGAGAGACAGAGAGAGAGAGAGAAAATGATACAAAGAAAGAGACAGACAGAGAAGGAGTAAAAGTTAGAGAGAGTGAGAGAGACAGACACAAACAGAAACGAAGAAAGGGGGTGAGGGAAGGAAAGAAACAGGAACAGCCTGGCAGATATGTGTGTGCGTGCATGTGTGTTCACATGTGCACATGTGTGCATGTGTGTTCATGTGTGCATGAGTGTGTTCATGTGTGTGTGCATGTGTGTATGTGTGTGTGTATGGGGAGACCACACCTCAACTAAATTTTGGATCTTTTGGATTCTTTGGAGAAACACTTTTCCCCACAATCTAGTGTTATGTTCTATGCATGTTTCCAGAAAATATGTATTTGTTACATGAGTATAACAATGTTCATATTGTATTTACACATTAACTGTGTGAAATGCATTGGGGGTATGTATTTAAATCAAAGGATCATGACTGTTGAGCTAGAAGGTACCTCAGGGACCATCTAGTTCAGCTGTCTAATTTTTTATGAGTGAAGAAGCTGAGGTGCCCCAGAGAGGTTTAGCATTTAGTCCAAGATCAAGCAGATAGAATAGAAGAATACAATGATGGGATTCAGCCTGTGGCCTCTGATTTCAAACACAGACTCTTTCCAGGATATAAAGATAAGATTCCTGAGTGACTAAAGGAAATCTGAGAAGGAAGGTCATGCTGCTTATTGCTATCATTTTGATGAAAATGAACATTATATGCAAATAAATAAATACTGTATTATATGCATTTGACCTGGGACCATGGAATTTAATCAGAAAAGGTTTAAAGTAAAGATGTTGAAGGAGTCTCTCTGCTGAAATAAATGATGAAAGGAAATCTAAAAGAGAGAAAGAAATTGTGTCAATAATAATTTTGAGTGGTTAAAAGGAAATACTTTTAAAAATAATGGCCCTATGATGATTTGTTTGAGTTAGATTTGAGAAAAATAAGCCAATAAATCAATAATATTTTGTGACAACTTCTATTGAGAAACTTAAGGAAAAAAATAAAAGCATACTAGATATCAGTTCTGAATTATGCAACACAGTAACTAAAATCCCTCTACCCTTTGAGATCTATCCTAATGAAATGGAAGACAAGGACATAGGTTCATACCTTAGTATGATACCAAGGCACCATCTTGATAGATGATACCAAATACCAATGTACTTTGTAAAAGTACTTTTTTGTGGTAGTAAATCACTGGAAACAAATTGGATGCTTATTCATTGGGAAATTGTGAAAAATTATGACATATTGATATTATAGTACAATATGAAGGGACATCTAAGAGGAATTCAAAGAATCATAGAAAGATTTGTATGTACTGATGCAGAGTAAAATAAGCAAACAATCAAGAAACATTTATTAAGTACTTATTATATTCTAGACACTATGTCAGGAATTAGGGTACAAAAACTAAAAAAAAAAATGAAACGATCCCAATTCTTAACAGACTACTGTTAGACTAATCAACAAGTCAGATTAATAAGCATTTTTAAGTGCTTACTACGTGCCAGGCACTGTGCTAGAAATACAAATTATAGGGAAAGACATTCCCTGCCCACAATAAATATTTGTTTTAAATAGGAAAGGAAACACATTAAAAGTGTGAGAGGGAATATAGTGGCAAAAATTGGATAATGAAGAAAGTCTCGATCCTTCCTGAAAATGGAGATTCCAAGAGAAGGTCATCGATGATGCAAGGGATCCCCAGCAATGGAGAGAGAAGGCAGATTCTAATGGTATTCTTCCTAAAACACTTTCAAATTTCAAATTGATTTCAAAATTCAAATGATTTCAAACTTTGCTTCCCTTTTTGTGAACCCATAATGGCTTCTTACTGCCTACTAAATCAAATCCAAATGCCTCTGCTTGACTTTCAAGTTCTTCCAGAATGTGATTTAATGCTTCCTAGCCATCCTGAGCTCAACTACTCCAAAACATCACCCCCCAGCTCTAGTCAAGTAAGTCTCATCATTATGTACCATATATCCCATCTCTGTTATTTCTGTCTTGAAATGCCCTTTCTCTCTCTCTTAAATATCTAAATCCTATCCATACCTCAAATCTCATCTTTTTAAAATTGCATTTAATTTAATGTTTCTTTGGTTAATATCTTTATCTGTCTATTCTCCGAGTTTTGGTTGAACCAATTTTGTCAGCAGTTATATGAAGGTTCTCTAATTGTTTCACGTTTATTTTATCTACTCTTCTTTCCCTTTACCATAAGCAAGTAGATCACAATCTTCGTAAAGGCAAAAATAATGGATCACTCCATGCTATCTAGAGCCGTGCTGGGTACATAGAAAGTGCTGAAAAAGACCTGTAATTGATTTATTCAAATGAGGGGACCAAATAACATAAAGAGAGTCAAAAACGATTTTAATAGCACAGGAGACTGTTCTCCCCCCCAAAAAAGATGTAAATCTTTTATTTCATATCTTTTTTTAAAAATTTCACATCAAATTCCATGAAACCCAGTAAGCTTAAGTGATTTGCCAAATGTCATACATTATAATAGGAATCAGAGTCAAGACTTGAATCCAAGTTCTTTACCTATAGATCTAATTATATTCCTATCCTCTGCTACCTCTTCTTTTATACCATGTAGGTCATTTTCTGATAGTTTTATCTCTATGTAGCATGAGTGTCTATAATCAGAGATTACTCATAGAAAAGGTTTGGGGGAGGGGACCACTAAAGAATCACAGAATCATAGTTTTAAAGAAGAGGCTTTAGAGACCCTCTATTCCAAATCCCTCATGATTCAGATTTTGAAATTAAGGTCCACAGAGGGTTGGCTTGCTGAGAACAGAACAGATCTTGCTATTTCCCCTGATGCAAAAATGTAGGGTTTAGGTAGTTTATTAGTGAATTATCTAAAGTGAACCTGGAAAAATATATTTCTTTTGAAAGAAAAAAAACTATTTCTTTTTGAAATATACTGTGTTAGTTCTAAGCAGTAAAATTGGACATGTATGGGAAGAAAGTATCAGCACTCAATGGAATATCAGATCAAGAAGAGTGGTATATTCTCCTTGTGTCAGGACCCAAGGACTTCCCACCTTAAATGGACATGAACTCCCAACCCAGATACTTTGTTCCAACCAGTTCAGTCCCACCTTTGTGTTTTTGGCCCCCACCTGTACCAGCCTTTCCAAACTTCTGATATTACCTATTCTTCAATGGTCAGATTACTTTTATTTCTAATGTAAAACGTTACTTGACAATTTCAGCTAACTCTAGGCTTTCCCTTATCTGGTTTCCTTTAAAATTATAATCCATATCATACAAGTTAGTATTATTTTGTACCATTTGCAGATCTTAGCAGTACTTGGCAAGTTTCAAATCAGAGGTGGAGTCATATGTTTAAAAAAAATCATAGCATTTTTTTCTAGTGGAAAAAATACCCCTTAGAAACTGAGGTGGTTCCTGTAAGCTGGGGAATGCCTATACAAATAATGATGGAATGTGAATATACTGGGATAATACTGTGCTGTAATAGATAAAGAAACGGGTAGTTTCAGAGAAACTTGGGGAAGACTCATAGGAATTGATGCTAAGTGAAGTGAGAAAAACATTTTGTACAGAAACATGGTAAAAATAAACAACTTTTAAAGATTCAAAAACTCTGATTAATACAGTGAACAGCCAGGATTCCACAAAACCGTTAGAACCAATGATGAAGCATGCTACTCATCTACATTTTACTCAAGATAAAAATGTATATTTTTGGACATGGCCAAAGTAGAAATTTGTTTTGATTGACTTCTTGTTCTGTTACAGGTTTGTTCTTTTTTTCTTATTTCTTCTCCCAGTGGGGGTGAGGTGTGGGAAAATTGTAGAAGGGAGAAAAATCAAATGCTTGTTAATTGAAAAACAATTGAAAAGAGGTAGATTCAGTTCAGACACTGATCATAGGACTTAGAAGCAGCTTTGGAGAGCAAGCCCAAACTCCTCCTTTTACAAACCGAGGTAGTTCAGTGTGACGCCTACACAGCTATTAAGCAAATCCAGATTTTTAACCTAGGACATAGTATTATAGGACTTAGAGCTGTGAGAGAAATGATTCTTTCTCTGCCATATTAATAATCAGCTATTGAATTAGGGCAAGGATTTTTTTCAGAAGCCTGTAGGTTGTTTAGTTCCTGAAGGACATTGCTGATAATGAGATTGGATTTAACTTTCTCTTCTGCCTTCTTCAGACCCCACTGAGGTGAAGACTATTGTGCTCTATACGGTTTGGGTGGGGATTGATCAGATGCCCAAGGTTGGGAAATTTAGAAATAAATGATATATTCAAAGTCATGCCCCCCCAGCCCCTCATTAGAATAGGTCCACCTCTCATTTGTAATAGTCATTCTCCCTCATTGATTACTAACCAATCAGAGTTGATACCCACCCTTTTCTTGGTGTACCCACTCTTCCAAGGCCATATAAGCTGTAAGCCTACCTCCTTGACTGAGGTTTGGCATTCTAAAGTATCTCTCACCCATTTTTTGGCAATATGCTAGCATTATTAATAAAATTATTAGTTACTAGAAACTAGATCTCTCAAAGTTTTTAACAGCCATAGCTAGAAGTGATAGAACTCATTTTATGGATTAGGAGATTGTAGAGCCCTGAATGAAGTGACTAGAGTCACACAGGTAGTAAATAACAAAGACAAAATTCAAACCTAGAACCAATAACTACAAACCCAGTTTCTTTCCACAGTTCCCATGTGGACTTTGTTTGATAACTGAGCCCAACTGCTTGGCTGAGTATAGTCCGTGTGTATACACTACCATAAATCTCTTTAGTGGCCTGGATTTTTGACACTGACTTCGAGCCTGCACATCCCTGACAGCAACTTTGGCTTTTTTGGATGCTGAGCTTGCTCTTAGCTCTGGACTTAGACTCCTTGAACTGCTGAGTAGTGAGTGTTTCATGGTTCTGTAGGCTCTGAAGATAATGTTTTTGCTTTACTCCCTTTGGATTACATCTCTTCACTTTTCTTTGATTTCTAGGAATCAGACTGAGATATAAGCCTCATTCCCTTGCTTAAGGAAACCATCCCAAGTTTGTTCCATTCCTGCAGCTGGTTCATCAGTCAATGAACAACTGTTACCCACCTGTCCCTATCTCTCATCTGCCCTCTAGTGGCTTCTTTCAATACTACCATATTTTATCGGGTTTAACCCTTGGTGTCCTAGATACAGAATCACCAAATCTTAGAGTCCACTGAGATGATCTAATCTAGGGATTCTTAACATGAAGGAGGCACATCAATAGATTTGAGGTGAATGTGAATGTGGGTGGGAAATTATATCTTTAATTTCAATAACCTCTAGCTGAAATTTAACATTTCCTTCAGAAATAAATGTAGGCAACAAAACACTCTTCTGTGAATGGATACATAGGCTTCACCAGACAGCCAAAGGGGTCAATGACACAAAAAGCTGAAGACTCACAATGTCTACATATGGATTTCCTCTATAGAATATTTGATCATTCATTATCTATCATCTACATGAAGCCCTAAAACAATAGAGGACTCATTAGCTCATGAGACTACTCAAGCTACTTTGGGACAGCACTGATTTTTAGTAGTTATCACTTATATTAAGCCAAAATCTGACTTTCTACAATTTCTAATCACCCCCTGGTCCTAGTCCTGTACTCTAGAGTAATATAAGACCAAATATAATCATTCTTTCACATGGTAGTCCTTCAAATATTCAAAGATAGAATCACATCATTTCTTTCTAAACTGACTAATCCCCTAGAGGTTCCTTTGACTCACCCTCCTGAGGCATTGTCTCCAGGCTTTTAGCCATTCATGTTGCCTCCTGTGGATGCCAGTGATAGAGAACTCACAGAATATTGAAGTTGGAAAAGACCTCAGTGGGCATCTAATTCAGCCCATGAGACTGAGCAGGTATTTCTACGAGTCTAAAGATTATTAACTTTTTTATGTCATGGACCCTTTTGGCTATCTAGTGAAGCCCATGGATCCCTTCACAGATACATATATGTACAATGGCACATGGGCTGGGCCCATAACCTGTTTAAAAGATATGATAAAAGACTAGAAGAGACCTTACAACTCATTTTACATATAAGAAAACAGAGGAACAGTTTGGTAGTAAGTACTACTTTTAAAATGTGAAGTTACCTTTATTCTCTGACCTATTACAAACAATTTCCCTTTTGGAAAGTTTTGGTTATCGGAAGAGAATATAAAAATGCAGCTTATCAAGAAAAGCAAAGAAATACCTGATGTGCAGTGTTGGGGGTTGTTATGGCTACTACAAAATCAAAGAATGAAAAACATCCTGTAAAACCCTTTATACTGCCTGTGTGGCAAGCTTGCTAAAGTCAATGTCTTACTGTGAGCATTGGACATTTCTAGAAAGGAATGCCTAGCTTAGAGCAAGGTTATTGGCTTCAGCCATTATTGTGACAATGCAGAATACACTTGGATTGTTGGCACAGTCTATATACCTTGAGGAATTTGAAAGAAGTGCAACGTGGTATCCTGATCTGGAAGTGATTTTCTGTGGAATGTAGCTGAATTTAGCAGCTTTTATTCAGATTCCAAGAAAACCTATTCAGAATTTTTTTAATAGCTCTGGGAGAGCAAGTATCAACCCTGTACTTTCTCTCCTGACCTTTTCTCTAGTCACTAATCTACAACTCAGTTTTTTCATCTGTAGAGATAAAAAAAAGTTGGACTGGATGATTTCTAAGGTCTCTCCCAAGTCTCAGACCAATGATCCATATAATAAGCATAACAACCTTGCTTTCTCTCCAGCAATGTTCTACAACTTAACCGCTGAGTAATTTTTTGGAGGAGATTGAATCTGTGATTTCAAAAGTATAAGGACCTCCCAGTTAGGAAATTTCTGACACTTGATCAAAGAAGGGCATGTGATGGAGAAGGATTGTGAAGGTAGAGCAGTGACCCTTTAATACAGTTCCTCATATTGTGGTGACCCCCCCAACCATAAAATTATTTTCGTTGCTACATCATAACTGTAGTTTTGCTACTGTTATGAAATGTAATGTAAATATCTGATATGCAGGATGTATTTAAGTTGAACATAACCCACAGGTTGGGAACCACTGAGGTAGAGGAAAAGAAAGATCTGTAACAAATGAAAATTTATGCATACCCACTCCACTTCACTAGTCTCTCCCCACATTTGTCGACATTCTCCTCCCTAATTTCAAGCATATCTACTTTCTGCCTCACACTTCATGCTCTAGGCTATTGCTGTGTTGCTTCATCCCATCAGTACTTTTTCAATTCTGTGTCTCATTCCTAGTTAACATAATAAACTAATACAGGATAGCACAGTGCTTTGACTAGGGTATATATGCAACAAACATTTGAAGAAGAAAGGAAGAAAGGAAGGAAAGAAATTAGACAGGGTTAGGGAAGGAGAGAAGGAGTGACTGAAGGAGAGAGGGAGAGGATGAAGAGAGAAGAGTTTCACGATAATGAATTTGAGTAGAATTGTTCATTACTCTTTCATGAACCATATTTCAGTTTCTGTTTAAGTGGGTCTTGGGGTTAATGCCTTAACCCAGTGCTGAAATTATCAAATGTGATAAAAGGCCAGTAAAGTATATACTGAAGAGTAAGTAAGCCTTTGGACAATTATAAAGCCATACTACTAAAATTAACCAATTTACTTCGGGGCTTTCCTAATTATCCTATGTGGGAAGGGAAAAATGAACCAAAACTCAAATTTCATTGACATAGTAATTCCCAATGAGAGAATACCTTAGACCAATGAAGAATGAATGTCAGTACTTGAACTATAACTCCTAGTCTCAGAGACCTGTGTCTCTGAAAGCTCCAATGAGTTCCTCAGACTTGCACAGCCATTGTGTTTCAGAGGCAATAACTGAATCCAGGTGTTCCTGACTTTGAAATTGGCTCTTTGTTCACTGTTCTATGACATCTTCTTTGCAGGCCACAGACAGACTCAATTCACCAGAGGGACTCTAGAGTAGGTGAAGTGTTTCCACAGAGGATTTTGGGAGTGCTTGGGAACCAGCTAACACAAATTAATAGCATTTAAATTGTACTTTAAAGTTTCTAACACCAGGTTTCTAACACCAACGTTCCCTTTGCCTCCTCTCTCTTTTAGCCCACCTAGCTAATCATCTGGCAGACCTTGCCACCCTACTTGTCCAATGCTTCTCTCATCTTACCGCTCTTTCTGCTCCCATGGGCAGTGCCTGAGTTTGGTTCCCCACCACCTAGTTCCTGGATTACAGCAATGGTTTCCTTATGCCTCAACTCTCTCCACACTCCAATTCATCCTTCACATTGTGGCCAAAGTGATCTTCCTTAAGTGGAAATTTGTTCCTCCCACTCTCTACTCAATAAACTCATGTCTCCCTGTTGATTATAGCACCAAACATCAACTCCACCATTTGCTATTTGAAGCCCTTCATGGCTTGGCCCCAGCCTGTCTTACAGACTGATTATCTATTGCTCTCTTGTACTTTTCTGTCCAGTCTAGCTGGCATTTTCTTTTTTTCCTACATCAAGCTCTCAATCTTCTGTCTCCAGTTATTTGCACTTGCTGCCCTAATTCTGTATCTTGAATACATTCCTTCCTGCAGGTCTACCTCAAAGAATCCTTCATTTCTTTTAAGGTACACCTCACACCATACGTGAAACCTCTCCATATCCTGAGAGCAGTTCAATGTCTCTTGGAAATTGTGAGACATAAGTCCTCTCTCTTTCCTTCTCCTTCTCTAAACAAGACAATTAGGCAGTTTTAAAGAGGAAACCTGTAAGTAGTTCCTGCCAAGATTACCAGCTGGAACAATTGGTTTTCATTTACCAAGTGTAAACAAAATGCTTTAATGTGCAGTGGTATCCAAAAGTGTTTCTATCAAGGCCCTTTTGTTTGTAAATTCAGTGTTTTTTCTCTCTTCCTGGACTTACCCCCACCCCCACCTCATACTCAGTACTCTACCAGCAATTCTCCCAGGTATGCCAATGTTAAGTTTAGCATGAACTCAAATTTAAATTTAATTATGGGAAGGTTGGTCTTGAAGTCTACACAGAGCAGGAATTTAATTTTCTTCAGTTTCAATTTGCTTACAGGCATTTCAACTCAAGGAAATACAATCACTTTGCTGCATTTCTTTGCCAAATGTTGGAAGGATTCAGAGATGATTATTGAGATGGTTATTGCATTAAAGTATAATTTGCACCTACTGATCTGATAGCTAATTTTACATACTTAAAACTTCCTTTGTCTGTTGAATTGCATATACTTGGTGAATAATAGAATTATTCAACCAGAATCACACATTCTATATGGATTTACTATAACTTTCATTGGTTTAAATTAAAATGCATTAGATTAATTGTGTTATATATCAATTTTTTGAAAGTTTAATAGCTGTCACACACACACAAACAAAAAAAATCATAGAGTTTGGTGGACCTGTGCTTCATGAGAATATCACTACTCATGACATATGAGATTAAAACTATGTAATAGAAGAAATTATCTTAGGGCATGCTATTGCTAAGGGAAATGTTTTGTCTGTTTTAACTCAAGCTTCCTGGTGTTTAGTTGCATCCAATATTCCTTAATTTCAGCAAATATTTCAGTGGAGATCATATAATCTTACATTTAAAGATGAAAGGGAATTTTAGAGTTTACCGGATTTCTTACTTTATAATTGAAGAAACTAAGACCTAAAAAGATAAAATGACTTGTCCAAGGTCATATAGGTATAAAGCAGCAGAGTCAGGATTTGAACTCAAGTCATCTTGACTTCAAATCTGGCACTCTTTCACACTGTCTCTGCATTAACTGATTATAGAAAATATGACCATTTTGTCAATCAGACTTGAGTATTATTTTATTTCATTTCCACTCAGCTGTAGCCACCTCAGACTCAAAAATTATAAAACAGAATTCTTTATCTTCCATGACTAAATCCAAGCTCCTCCAATTTTTCCTAATTCTTCTGAGGGAACTAACATTCATAGCCTCAGAGCTCTTCCCAAATCTCTCCTTTACTTTATCACACATATTTAATGAGCAGACAAACGTAACTTCACATCATTTTTCATTTTCATCTCTTTCTTTCCATCTTAGTTTAAGTCCTAATCATTTTAGCTTATAGGCTCTCAGGCAAGCATGTGCTGATAAATACTTAATCATGAGCTCTTCTGATAGTATGCACACTTTTTAGTTAAATCATTATTATTATATTTTCCTATCACTTTCTTAAGTCTAGATTATCAACAAAATAAATATTCAAACTGAAACTTGTAGCTTTTGTTGATTTCCAGTTGATATTACAAATGGGCTTCAAAATACTCTTGCTCTAAAGGTGCTATCTGCCAAAGAGATAATATTTGTAAAACACAAAACAATGTCTTTGTATAGTAAGTGCTAAGTAATTGCTTACTCCTTCCTTTTCCTCACACATGCATACTATCCTAACTAATATATACTAACAAAAACCTAGAAAGAAAAGAGTGTAAATGAGGAAAGAGTGATCAACAGTGTCAAAGGCTTCAGAGAAATCAAGGAAAATGAGGATTGAGAAAAGGCTGTTGGGTTTGACAGCTAAGAAGTAACTTTGGAGAGAGCAGTTTTGATAGAATGATAAGGTTGGAAGCTGTATTGTGAGGGGGGAAGAAGCGAGTGAGAGGAGAGAGAGTGGAGTCACTTTCATAGATGACCTATTCAAATAGTTTGGCTACAAAGGGCAAAAGAGATGTGGAGAAAAAGAGAGTTGGAAAGATCAAGTGAGGAATGAAGGGGGAGATAGTGACAGAAGGCATCTGAGTGATGGAAAATGAAAGAGAATAGGGGTAGTTCATGATAAATGGCCTTTATTTTCTGCCCCCCCCCTATAAAATAGGAAAGGATCTCAATTTGAAACTGGGAGGAGGGCTAGCCATGGGAGTTTTGAGAGGAATGAAAAGTTTTAGAGGAACAGTCAGGGACGGTGGGATAGTGAATTGAAAAGGGAGGTATAGTAAGACTGCTTGGTATCAATAAAGTCTTAGTTGAAGTTCTAAAACAGAAATTTGTACTGGACCCAGTCAAAATATTTTAGAATTTTAAATTCTAGATTCTTTCCCTTCCTTCCTCATCACCCACCCCCACTGGAAAAACAAGCAATTCAATATAAGCTGTACATGTGTAGTTATGCAAAATATCTTCGCAATGGACATATTGTAAAAGACTGTTTCCCTCCTTCCTGTCCCACCCCCACTTGTTCTATTCTCTACTTTGTCCCTGTCCTTTCACAGAAGTGTGTGCTTCTAACAACCCTCCCCTGACAACCTGCCCTCCCCACTGTCCTCCTTCCTCTGATCCTCTTCCTCTCTATTCTCCTGTAGGCCAAGATGCCCAGTTTAGAATTTGTCATTCCTTCCCTAAGCCAAATTCAATGAGAGTGAAGTTGACCCATTCCCTTTTGTCTTCCTGTTCTTCCCCTCCATTGTAACAGTTATCCCTTGACTCTT
>JAQQSW010010479.1:0-12983 GCA_028646575.1 Pseudocheirus occidentalis | reverse complement strand
ATATATATATAATGGACATTCAGTGCCAAAGCATGGAGGTGGAAATTTGAATATGGAGAACAATACATATTCTTGTCTGGCTGGAGCTGGAAGGGAATCACTGAGAAATAAATCTAGAAAGACAAACAATAGCAAAGGAATTTAAGTTCCAGCAGAAGATGTTGCTCTTTGCCCTAGAGACAACAGACAGTCATTAAAGCTTCTTAAAGACTAGAGCGATGCCATCAGACCTGGGCTTTTGGACTCTGCACATATGGCAGCTAAGGGGACAATGTGGGGGTGTTAGAAGAAGGGAGCATAATTAGGAAGCTATTGCAATAGTCCAAGTAAGGGGTAATAGGGCCTACACCAGGGGATTGGTGATTTGGATGCTAATAAAGGGATAGATTTGCAAGATGTTGTGGAGGTATAATCAAAATACTTGATAAGGAATTAGACATGGTGGAGGATGGATACTAAAAGAGTTGGGGATAAGCGTGTCCTTGCCTTCCTGGCCCTTGACAGAAATAGCGGATTTGGGAGAAGTAGAAGGTATGGGGGGGAAATAAGGGTTTTTTTTGATACAATGAGTTTGAAATATTTGGATCTATCAGTCCAGAAAATCTGGGCCTATAGCTATAAACCATGATGATACAGAAAGCAGGAATTGGCACCACAGAATTAGAACTCAGGGGAGGGGGGAGAGTCTGGAGTCAATTCTACTTGTGGTCATGGGAGCTGAAGAAGTCACCGAGTTAAAGGGTAGAGCTGCAGGAGAGGATTCAGAACTGCCGTGGTAGGGGTAGGGGGGGGTGGCACATATGGTAAATGCTATCTGGATGACAGTCTAGCAGAGGAGACAGAGAAGGAGTGGCCAGATAGGCATAAGAACCAGTGTCACAAGAACTCAAGAAGGGGGCAGGGTGCTGATGAGAAGAGGAAGGTTAGGAGTGTTGTAACTGTCAGAGGGGTCAAGAAGTCCAGAGAAATACATGGTGGGAAATAAAGAAATGATAGGTCTGGGGATCCTCCTTAAATGGAGGTCCTGGGAAGATCCCTCCACCCTCCAATCAGGCAGAGGTCCCCAAGAGGCAGAGGGTACTTGTGAGGTGGGAATTTTCAGCTGAAAAAGTTTCTGAGGCTGACGAACATGTCCAAAGAAGTGAAAACGCATGAAACTCCTTTCACTGCTTAAGGAACAGACAGGGGAGAAGATTCCCCAGACTCTGGTTTGGATGAAAACAGCCTAGTGCTGCCTTCTGTCTCTGAGAATAAAGATCAGAGATGAAAAAGGGCAGCCAGTGCCTCCTCCCACCTCCTCTTGGCACTGGTTGCCTTGTCCAATTACTTCCGTAAGGTGTTCTCATTATTGAGCCAAATGGATGACGTTGTTCTGTTTCCTCTCGCCCCCACTCCCTCCAAATAAAGCTTTGAGCCCATAAAAATGTTCCTAGAAAAGGTTTCCCATGGGAGCCACCTCCAGACACTTCCTCCTTCCATCCATGCTGCCATCACCACTGACCCCAGTGGCTGAAGACAGCCTCTACTGAGAGTTTCTTTTGTACCTTGTCTTTGTTGAGGAAGTCTAGAAGCTTCTGAATGACAACAATTCTGCTTTTAATACAGAACTAGACCTGAATGGTGCCTACATCCCATATTATGTGTTGAGTCATTTCTGAGAGTGACAGATCCTGAAAGACCCCTGAGAGAGATATCTAAGAACAAGTCTGCAGCCTGAAAACAGACTTTGGCATCTCCAAGAGGCTCTCTCCTACTTTGTGACTAGGCCTGAGGCTGGTGAAAGCTGGCATACTTTGTATTTTGGAGATGCCTTGAACCAACCTGAGTCCTCTTAGTGGGATCAGACCTTTAAAGATTTGGTTGTGCCCCTTCTCTGGCACTGTTTTCTTTCCCTCAGGTCAGGCATCCCAGAGCTACTACTTGTTCCTTGGCTGATCTTTGATAATTCACTCACTTTCTTTGAACCATAGATTCCTCATCCATGCTGCTTTCAGCATCAAACCTGTTATTCCAACATACTGCTTTTTCTTTTTCTTTGCTTTTTTGGAGGGGGGAAAGCAGGTCAATTACAGTTAAGTGACTTGCCCAAGGTCATAGGACTAGTAAGTGTTAGGTGTCTGAGTCCAAATTTGAACTCAGGTCCTCCTGACTCTAGGGCTGGTGCTCTAGTCATGGTGCTACCTGGCTGTCCCATACTGCTTTTTTCAACTTGTCTGCATAGAAAATGTCTACGACACACAGTCAGGCATTTTTCACATCTGTTGTTCGCACTTCGTGGTGGAATGACCTGAATATTGACTTATAAAACCTCTTGGGGCTTCCAAAGTTCCTTTCTTAGGTCCCCTAGGAGCAGGTGGAAGTGATTGAGAGTGGATGCCCCGGATGGAGACTCCAGCTTCTGAGAGTTCAGAGGGGATCTTCCTAGGCTTGGAGACTCTCCTGTAGTTTTCTGGTGCACCTGACCAGGGCTTCTTCCCTCTCCACTAATCCTTGTGCAGAAAAGAATTGACTCCAAGGATCAAAAATTCTGGCTTCTGGAATTTAATCAGTTTCTTAGAACCCAACTCTGTGTTTCTTTTCAGGCTTGATTGACTCCAACTATGGCTGGTGAATGTTGCCCACAATGTTGCTGAGGTCTTTTCTTGCAGATGGTGAGGGTTTGGACTCCCATTTTGGACCCAAAGGGGAGTATGGGAAGGGGGAGGGTCTAGGTAGGCAAATTTTCTCAAGGTGATCAGCACCTTGGTCAGAACATGGGCATGCACTTTTCTGTGCTTGTGTGCGTGTGTGCGTGTGTGTGTGTGTGTGTGTGTGTGTGTGTGTGTGTGAGAGAGAGAGAGAGAGAGAGAGAGAGAGAGAGAGAGAGAGAGAGAGAGAGAGAGCGCCTAAGCAGCTTCATTTAGAGAGCACCTACAGTGAAGAAGCAGCCCCATTGACATTTCCGAGAAGGTAATCCTCTGGGACAGGTTCACATTTAATTAAATGACAGTGGAAGCTGGCAACAGGAATTATATTTTAAGTTGAAGCTCTGATGGGGAGGGTAAGCTGCAGTTTGTATGTAAATGAACTATGATTTCCCTCAGAAAAGCAGTCACAGAGTTAGAGCCAAACAGGCCCTCAGAGGAAAGCCGGCCCAACAACCTCATTTCACAGGTGAGCAGACTAAGGCTCAGAGAGGTGATGCACATGGAGAGTGAGTGACAGAGTTAAGATTCAAGGCCATCTCCTACAGTGTCACAAGGGATTCACTACAAATATCCTCACCAAGAAATGGACAAACCAGGCCCTGCCCTCAAAGAGCTTGGTTTTTTTCTAGGACTTCCAGTACTTTGCACCTTGTAAATGCTTAGTAAATGTGTATGACTGACTCTTGGCTAAGTGGAGGGGGCAGCTGTCTGCAACCCTTGGATAGCAGGGGTGGAATCAGCTCCCTTAGCAGAAAGCGTTCTAGGCTGACCCACATTGGTCCTGTACACCCTCAGCTCAAGCTGAATCAGTCCTGCTACTGCTTTTGGGGCAGCTATAGCTTTATCTTCCATCTTGGAGCCTTGGCAGAGGCTGTCCGCCATGATGGAAATGTGTCCCTTCCTTCTTTCTGGCTCTTGGAATCCCTGGTTCTCAAGGTGATCAGCACCTTGGTCAGAACATGGGCATGCACTTTTCTGTGCTTGTGTGCGTGTGTGCGTGTGTGCGTGTGTGTGTGTGTGTGTGTGTGTGTGTGTGTGTGTGTGTGTGAGAGAGAGAGAGAGAGTCTTCTACCAAGACTGACATCCTTCTCCTGGACACTCTTGATTCCCATTGTTGGTAGTATGCCTGCCCCCAAATCACTTTGTATTATGCTCTAGAAATTCCTAATTTACTTAACAGGAGGCATTGTAGCAACCTCTTAGGAGAGCATAAGCTCCTTCAGGGCTTAAACATTTCACTTTGGTTGTACTATATTCCCTGTGCTTAGCACAGCAGATACTTAATAAATGCTTGGTGGTTGGCAACTTCTGAAGTCCTTTCAGCTCTGACCTTCTTGTGATTCTCTTGCTTCAAAATCAAAGCAATAATGTCATTTCCATGGGAGAAGTGACCTTCTCAACCAGGACTGAGCTTTCAGATGGAAAATTAGGAGACAAATACCGTTGGCTCATCCAGACTATCTTGTCTCAAAAGAGAGGGTGGGAGTAACAAGACTCACGTTTCCTTCAGTCTCCACTCCTTGGATCAGAGCTTGGATCCCAAGGGAGTATTGCTCCAAAACTCACATGGCTTTATGTGTATGGCTTTCTTCACTGCTTGCCACATGGGGCAAAGCTTTCTTCTTGATTCTTGCTCCTGGGCAGGCCACATGAAAGCAATTCCTTTAAAATGTTTGTTGAGACTCACTCAAGCCATTTTCTCATTTTCTTTTGTGATTATTTTTTCCTCTGTCATTCTAAACCAGAAAGGAATCCAGTAAAGTCATGAATAATCTTTTTTAGATTGGAGTCAGGAGAGAGGAACAAGGTTAATGAGTTTTTGTCCATGATGCCTTTTCTAAGTGTGTGTAGAAAGGAGGTGTGTATGTCCAATTAGTATTCATACTACTGCAAGCCTAGTGTTTGACCTGTGGAAAAATGTGAAAGTAAAGTGAGATCTGAAGATGGGGAAATTCAGGGAAGGGAAAAGTAATTTTCCCCTTTTAAATAAAATAGTCACCTAAGTGTAGTAATTGAGGGAACTGGAGGATGTTGGGTGGACTCTGCTCTACCACCTTTGGGTTCTACACAGAGGACACTGGTTGTATGATGTAAAGATTTCTACAAATCCAATAACCTTCTTTCTCTGATTTTTAAGGCAGAGTCTTTTGTGTCTGAAAGTGAAGGCTGGAGTCATCTGCTTCTGCCCTGTGGACTATTAGATAAATGAATTTCAGCAGTAGCCAAGAATCCTCTGCACTACAGCCAATGCTGTCTGCTTAAGCACTCCCCCATCCTTGCCCTTCCACCAGCCCAACATTTGGAAAACATTTCAGGATTGATATCTCTTCTAAGGCTCCACTCAGTATGTAGCTTTCTCTAGTAAATAAGAAATGGCTAGAGACAAAAGCTGGTCTTGGTTGCTCAATCCCAGGAGCTGTTCCTAGGAAAATGCCAACTTGGTCTGGCATTCCCAATACAGAGAAAAAAACACCCATGCATGCTAATTGTTCTCGTGTTTTCACCTGCCATGAGTCCCTGTTCTTCCTCAGTGCTCTTCTGTCATAGCCAAAGAACAAACCCTCAATGTGCCACAAGGGATCGGGCTGATATTGTCATCTTGATTAGGACGGCCAGAACATTGTTTTCTTCCTGGGATATTTACTCCTTATTGAGCCAATCTGCTACTAAAAACAACCAGTAAAGATCATCTTTTTCTTACAATTTAAGGAAAACAGTTGAGGTGAAGCTGTTATGAACTGTCTCTTACAGTCAAGCTGCCCTCATTCCTGGCCCATGTTCTAGGAACCCCCTCTCCCTCAGACCATCTGCTGACCCTGGGAACTCAGAAAGGATTAGAGTGGCTATGCCAGAGCTCCCAGTTCAGCTTGGGCACTTTGTTATGGCTCCTCCAGGTTGTGAAAACTACAAGAGGAGGGGGGGGGCTCTGGATCCAGAACCCAATTCCATCTCCCCCACTATCAGACACCCACAATAATGTCCTCTTATAAATCCCTTGGACCTTGAAGCCCCCAGCACTCCTTCAAATATCTCATTTCTCATAAACATACTTTGCTCCTCTTGAAGACACCAGCACTCTCTGCAGGAACTCCCAGGACCATGTCTCTTATCCATAGACCACATACTCCATTGCTTGTCCCGTCCCCAGACCTCTTTGATAGATCCTTGCAGTCTTGGCCAGTGGCCCACCCACAAAGTATAGATTCCCAACTGATTCTAATTTCAAAATGAATCTCCCCAGACTGGAATGTTAGGCTGAGGGCCGTCCTCCTGTTCTTAATTTCTGTTTTGACATTGGTGATTCTGGTCACATATTGTTAATGTGTGACAGCAAGCCTGCTCACTGGCCAACCAGAGAACTAAACCAACTTATGTCTTCTGTAGTCACCCTGGGATCTAGCCATGGTGCTGAAGCTGCCTGAGGAAGCGATGCTAACTGGCTCTAGAGGTGCCCTTCTGCCACACTAGGGCAATTAAAAAAAAAACCTGACCCATCCATCAGTTTCCTCATGATATACAGGGGACCATTGGCTCTATAAGGAGATGCTGTCCTATGGAGCTGCAGTTCTAGCAAGCACCTTGAAATGACACAATCTGAGCAGATCATAGCGAGATCTTCCTTCTTGAGGACCAGTCATTGGAGCACGTTCAAAAGCACTCCTCCTCAGACCTGTTCTTCTTTGGCCACAGCAACTCCCAAAGACTCTCCATAGAGACACAGATAAGTTTTTTAAATTGATTTTTAAATTTACTTTTAGTTTACAAGATTCAGTTCCACAAGCCCTTGAATTTCAAATTTTCTCCCCTCCTTCCCCTCCCCCCATACTGGTATGTAATAAAATATAGGATCTGCAAATACTTTCATATTGGACATTAGTCTGGTTGTATAGAAGGGTAGTAACCTATGGAATGAACAATGGGAAAGAGGAAACAAAACCAAACATGGAAAAGAATAAGAGCATGTAGTTTGCTTCAGTCTCCATTTAAACTCTGTTCTTTCTAGATCTTTCTCTGAATGTAGACATCTCCTTCCATCCTGAGACTTTTAGAGTTGTCTTGTAACCTTGCATTGCTGAGAAGAGTCCAGTTTATTGAAGCTGGTTTTCACACATATGTTGACACAGATAAATTTTGATTCAACACTGATGAAATCATAGGACTTTGGAAGCATAAACATAAGAATTCTCAGAGTGAACAACCTCCCTTCTCTAAACACACTGGACAGCACAACTTTTATGAGAATAATATTTGTTTATGTATTTTTAAAGCATCATTCAGGCATGGCTCTACTTCTCATTAATAAAAACAATCAATCAACTATGGAGCATTTATTAGGCACTTACTAAATGTTAGGAACTGGAGATATAGACACAAAAGTGAAACAATTCCTGTCCTTTAGGAGTTGACATTCTCATGAAAGAGAATACATGCAAATATGAGCAAAGGTATATACATATATGTGTATATATATAAAACATATATATATATATAACACATACACACATACACACATACATACATACATACACATATACATACATACACACATACATACATATATATATCCTAAGTGCCTGCAAGTAAAAGATGTGGGTAAGGGTTTCCTATCATATTCTCTTCCTGACAAACTCTGTGAGATACAGAAGAGGCAGGTAGGACTAGATACATTTTTAAATGAGAAAATTGAGATGTATGTAGGATCGATGTGTTGTGACTGAACTTTTTTCTGGTTATCTCCAGGGTCAGACAAATAAAACAGGTCCTACTCATTTCCCAGTAGCTACATACCCTGTTACCATAATTCAATGGGTGTTTTGTTGACCCCAGTGATTACATTTTGTAGATTGTTCATTGGCCCGATACTTTAATCAGTGACCAACTTCAGAATCACTGACCCTTGAAGGCAAAGTGGTTATTTGACTCATGGAAAATTAGACCATCAATGGAAGGTTGAATCAGCCACCAGTTCTTTCAATTTCAAGACAGAATGTCTTTCCTCAGACTTTGAATGTGAAAGCAGAATAACAATGTGAGTAATAAAGTTTGCACAAGATGGATGCTGAGGACACTAGAAGGGGTCCTCCCCTCCCACCCTTCACATGAATTGGTCAGGTCCCATCTTGCTCATTAAGTAAACCTACCAAGTCAAAATCAAGCTTTTTAAACTTGGCATTCAAGGCCATTTCAGCCTGCCCCCTTCTATCCTTTCAGTCTTGCTTCATGTTACTCCCCACCTCATACACACACACACATACACACAAATATCCAGTCATGCTTGATTGCTTCCTCCCCTTTGTACATATTCTATGTGCTTTCACTCATTCCATCTTCTATGGTTCAAATATACTTGCCTATCTAACTCTACCTGTCAAGTTGCTGCTTCCTCTTAAAATCCTGCCACAATTTCTTCTTCTTCAGGCAGATTGTCCTATTCTCCTAGCTGTGAATGACTTCTCAGGCCACTTAGGTCACCTCACTCTAATACACAGATTCTATTTTATTTGGGCTACAGTTATCGGTACCAGTCCTGCACACTCTACCTGCTTAGCTGCCTCCATCCCTCCAGCAGTTGCTCAATGTATGCTTTCCCAACTGAATCTAATCTTTCATTTTCAATCACGAAGCATTCAACTGCACTTATGGGACTGGCAGGGCTAGTTAGTCACAGGAAAACCTGAGCTGTGATGCTAAAGTGATTAGATGTGTGTGTGTGTGTGTGTGTGTGTGTGTGTGTGTGTGATGTATCCCGACCTCTAAGTGGGGTCCCATCAGAAAGGACTCTGTACACAGCTTTGGACTCACACATTCCTTTGAAGGCTCACCTCATTCTTGGTGTCATTTGTCACTGTGTTCTCTAGATTTTGCTCTCAATACCTTTGGACTCTTTCCAAAAATCAAATGTACTCGAGCAGCAGAAAGACTTGCCATGACTGAGGATATTTGGAAAATGTGTCACACATCCAGAAGTCCATTTTACTTTTTAATTTAATATTTTATTTGTCTCCAAATTGCATGTGAAACCCAGAAAGATGCAAAGGTTTCTGTGAAATGCTGCAGAATGACACAAATGAAAGCTAAAGAACAAAGCTCATTCGAATTGCAACTGAATGATTAAAGACAACCAGAATAACAACAGGTTCATGGTTTGCTTCAAAAAGAAAAGGGCTAAAACAGGGTTTTTAAGTGAAGGTCCATGAACTTTCAACCATTTTTGATAACTGCATTTCAAAAGAACTAATTTCCTTTGCAATGATGGGAGACACAATAATTTTAACCATTGTTACCTCTTTTCTTGAGCCCCATCCCACTCATGAGTTAGGCTAATTTTTCCTTAAAAGGTATTGAGACAGTCCTTGAACCTAGGCTGGCTCCAGGGATTAAATTTGTTGTTGTTGTTTAGTTGTTTTCAGTCAGATCTGACTCTTCATGACCCCTTTTGGGGTTTTCTTGGCAAAGATCCTGGAATGGTTTGCCATTATCTTCTCTTGCTCATTTTACAGATGAGGAAACTGAGGCATACAAGGATAAATGACTTGCCCAGGGTCATACAGCTAGTAAGTGTTTTAACATTCATTAAAAAATTTTGTGTTGCAATTTCTTTCCCTCCCTCCCCCATTTAGAAGGGAAGCAATTTGATATAGGTTATGCATGTGTAGTTGTACAAAATATATTTTGGTGTTAGTCATATTGTGAAAGAAAACACCCCTCCCCCAAATAAAAATAAAGGAAAAGTATGTTTTGATATCCATCAGATCCTATCAGTTCTTTTTGTGGAGATGGATGTGTTTATCATCATAAGTCCTTCAGTCTTGGATTATTGTATTGCTGAGAATAGCAATACGTTTTTGTCCTTTTCATGTCCTTCACATGTCTGTGAAGTCTGGATATTGCAATTTAAAACCATTTACAATTGGTGACCATTCAATATTGCTGTTACTGTATAAAATGTTTTCCTGGTTCTGCTTGTTTCACTTTGCATCAATTCATGTAAGTCTTTTCAGGTTTTCCAGAAGTCCATTTTAAAGAAGGATTAAAAGATGCACCATCAAAAGCAAGGGGCCAGCATTTTGGGGTGGTACATTTTGGTGTGTTTGTTATTTTAAAAGTCTCATTAAATTAAGTCATATCCATGAATCTGGAGAAAGCATAAGTTAGCAAAAAGAGCTCCTGTATTCTTGCTCCCATTGCCTCATGTGAACCCTGAGCCATAGTGGTTTGAGGAATTGCATTTCTTTTTTTTTTAACATTCTAAATTCATTTATTTCAAACATCATTCAAAAAAAGGTTAACTTTTCTATATGTATTATAGAGTTTGTCTCCTTTTTTTTAGTTGATGGCATATCTCTTTCTGGATGCCTTAGTACCTTGCTCAATTTGGAACCCTGAACCTTGTCTTATTATCTTCATATTCTCATCAGCACCCAGGACAGTGCTTTACATATAGTCAGTTTTCAACAAATGATTGTTGAGTTCAAATGAGTTTTAAATTGCAATATCCAGACTTCACAGACATGTGAAGGACATGAAAAGGACAAAAAAGGACAAGAGGATACATGGTTGAGATGATTCTAGATCTCAAAGAAGTTGGTCCTTTGAAATTGGCTACTGAGCAAAGATCATAACACTCCTTAAAGACCTCTCTGGCAACTCACATGGGAACAATTGCTCTATGAAAATGCATATAAACATTCTTAAAACTTGTAAGAACTCAAGAATATATGATACTGGTACCATTTTGTTGTGAATGATTTCCAACCAGTTGCATCAACCTTTCCTTTTAAATATAAAAACATTTTCTCCCATGAATTAAAGACTCAGAGATTCAACAAGTGAGAAATACTAATATTGAAATTAAAGCTCAAGAACAGGGAGTACTTACATCCTGTACTCACTGAAAACAGCAGCAAGAGACTTTGTCAAATGAGCTATATTTAGACTAGATGAATCAGTGATAATAAAACAAAAACCAAGCAAAGCAAATTAAATGAAATCCCGGCCAATGATTTTTTTTTAAAGGTAAGGAACACTGTTGTAGAGACTGAGAAACAAAATAAATCCAGTGTCTTTTGGGGTGGGATGGGGGACCAGGAACAGAAAACTAATTGAGAACTGAAATTGCCATTATGCCATTATTATTTATCATTATTTCCTAACCGCTTTGGTAGAGGATACCACAATAAACTTTATCTGGGGTAAGGTGGAAAGTAGAGAGATAGTAGTAATAAAGAATTGTCTTCCTTATTTAGAATTTCAAGCGTTAGCCTTGGGAAAAAGGAAGAGATCCTAAAAGACAGTGACAGAAAGGTGAGTACTCCACAGAGGTGGTAAGCAGCAAAAGATCATCAAGATTGCAAAAGTACAACATTTGGCAAATGACTTCTTCCATCCCTATGGGTCAATTGAACTCTAAACTCACTATAATTCCAAGATCTAGGAAACTTGTTTCTTCAAGATTCAGTTTCTCTTCTATTGTTTTCCTCATTCTTCATCTTTCCTCTCAGGACCTCATAATTTTTATCTTCATAGTCTTTCTTTTCCCATTCTCCAGAAAGTTCCCCGCCACCAGTCACTCCTCTCTCCCCAAATATCAGTGCCCTCCCTTGCTGAGACCTGAAACCCAGCCAACAGAAAGAGGTCACAAGTGGGGAAAGGAGAAGGACAGGAGAATCAACGAAATGTGGTGCCAAAAGTAAACATGTCCAACACCTATCGATTAGGGGAGAATCCCAAAGAGAAGGTTCCAGTAACTGACACCAGGAAGATGTCCCTTCCCCCGGGACCCAGGCCTGGGAAAAGCACAAGCACTAGGAGACAAAATTTTTAACATTAATTTTTAGAGGTTCCTGACTCACAACATTGTGGTATTACAATTGACTTATAACAGTCCACCTGAATCTCTTCCCTACTTTATCCTTACCCTCATCCCAGCACTACTGTTTCCTCCTCAAGCCCAAGGCAGTACAGGAAAATAAACTTTATTATGTGATATCAATAATTAAATCTCTTTGCCATTGAAGATTGTTTCAAAAGGTCTTCATTCCCTCTAAGGAATAGGGTCATTCAGTGAAAACATTCCCTACAAAGGAAAAACAACCCACCAAACAATAAACATGTTCATTGATTATAGATTCTCTTTATATTTTAAATGAGATTAATTTCATACTTGATATCACAGGAAACTTAGGTATCTAAGTCATTTTTGCTATCATTTCTGCTTAGCTGCCAACCTCCTACAAATGATTCATGTTGAGGAGAATTAAAACCCTAAATCTTCCCTGTGAGGGAACTTTTCCTTGTCCTATGACCCTTACTAAACAAATCTTTCTAATTTTAATTACGACATACTCCATTTTATTAGGTGATGATCACCTCATCTCAGTTATCACTCCATCTTTCAATGAATGCTTAATTGGGATATCCCAATATAAAAACCTGGTGTGTCTTTTTGGGGGAATGTTTGTATGAACTTCAGCAGAGTGAAGTGATTAAGCATTACTAGAATAATTGAATATCGGTATTGTAAAAACAATTTTGATGCACCTTGATCAGCTCAATGATCAAACATGATTCCATAGTAACATCCAGTACTTCTGCTTTTCCCAGGCCCAGGCCCCAGGGGAAAAGACATCCCCCTGCTGCCTGCCACAAAAACCTCTTTCCCTAGGATTCCCTCCCAATCCACGCACTGGACCTGTTTGTCCTGGATGCCCCACTCCATTGATTCTCCCATACACCCCCTCCCCCCACCTGCAGAACCCCTCATCTGACTGAGCCCCAAGTCTCAAAAAAAGGAGAACACCAACCCCTGGGGAGAGGAGAAGAACAACTAGCAACAAAGAACCCACTGGAGAATGGGAAAACACTGCCTACCTCATGACATAGACAGGATGGACTAATATACAGAATAAGAAACACATTTTTTAACATACTGAATATGGCAATTTGTTTTGCTTGACTATGTTTATATGATACAATGGTTTTGTGTTCTCATTATTTGGGGGGGATTTTTTAAAATTTATTTTTTATTTGTTTTCTTGTTTACATTATTCATTTTCATTACATTTTTGAATTACACATTTTCTCCCCATCTTGCCCCTGTCCCAACACTAAAACAGCAATCCCACTGTAAAGCCCCTCTCCTGCTCTGCTCTCTTATTTTCTGGTGGGGCAGGGAGGGCCTCCCTATCCCTGTATATCTTAATTCCTAGTTGCAGGTATTGGAGAACTTTGAATTCTAGATTCTTTTGATTCCTCCCTTGTCACCCACCCCCACTAGAAGGACACTCAGTTCAATAC